>PVLC010010098.1:6150-44320 GCA_004027655.1 Graphiurus murinus
AAAAAAAAAAAAAAAAAAAAAAAAAAAAAAAAAAAAAAAAAAAAAAAAAAAAAAAAAAAAAAAAAAAAAAAAAAAAGAAAATAATAGTTGACAAAATTAAAATGAAATTAGATATAAGAAATGAAGGTTAGCAGAAGATATTTTTTAAAAAGTGTTCTGACTAGAAGAGGGGAGAAATAGAGTCAAAGAGAAAAAGAGGATCTAGATTTCTTCAAGTACATTACTATGACTAATATTAGGACATCTGAATATTATAGCTCTGCATTCTAACTGTGATGATAGTGCTAGTCTAGAAATTTATCAGAAATCAATCTTTCTGTCAGTAGTGTCCTAAATCAATCACCAGGACACCTAAAATGAGCTATTTACTACACTGATGGAAGAGGCTCTTCAATTTTGCTTTATAACCATTTTGATATTAATATGTGTATAATCAAAAAGCTGTTGATATTTTACTTTTTTTATTTCCACAGAGCAATGTACATAAAATGACAACTGCTGAGTTAAAGGAGTTGGTGAAAAACATTGCAAAGTTTTGAAAAAATATAATCATATCAGAAATGTCTTACCTAGCTTCAGCAAGGATACTTCACACTAACAATGAAGAAGATTTTAACTTACAGAGAAGTCAGGGATTCATGAGCAGCTTGTCCTGTCTGTGACTTCAGAAGATCAGCCGATATATGTAAGATGAAATACATCTATTCCAGTTCCATTTTTTTCCTGGCCCTCTCTGTGGCCTTAGCAAAGTTATCTTCTCTCTCAGAGTTTCCATTTTTTCCATTTGTAAACTGAAAATAATAGTCATTTCTATTTCTAATGCCTATGTTTACTTTTTAGTTGAAGCAAGATAATACAGGTAAACATATTTTGAGAACTCTAACATGCTACAAAAAAGATAAGATTTAAAGCTTATAAAGATGTTCCTTTGCTTCTCAAATATGCCAAGAAAATACTATTCAGTGGCTTAAAAAAGCACAAATAATTGATCGACATTCTGCTTTTCCAAAAAGAGGTAATCTAGTTGTCAAAATGATTTCTTTTTCTTTCCTCAGAATACTCTGTAAGAATGTGGACCTGTTTATAGAAGATTATGAAATGGTGTAAGAATGACCTATCTAGCTCATAATATATTTCCCAGGGGCAGGAACTTTCTATGTCTCTTATGTGTGTGGGCCTCCATGTACTCTGTAGGGAACACAGTGGCAAGTATTTAATAAATATTTCAGATTACACAGAAAATGCTTAAAGTGCCTGGCAAGATGCTTTTAAACACACTAAAATTTTTAGAAAGACCAATATATTGTTTAAAGAACAAAGGAAACCACAGTTAAATTTTTAAATGTCAGAAATATCTTGAGCAATTATCCCCTAGAAGATTTCTGCTAGACATTTCGATGGTGTTTCTGAAATCTAAGGCATATAATGCCTTGTACTGAGGTGGTAAAAGTGTAGGGATGCATGGAGATGTGATTCTCAGGCTCTCATCCTTCCTCTCTATGCAAATCCCTTAGTGGTATATAAATGATCACAGCCATGGTTCTCACAGTAAATAATTTACTTTCCCACCTTATACTTTATGGGTACTATATACACTCTTTATGAGACAGCAGTAAAATTCAGTAGGTTTCTTTATTTGACCTCCTTTGTTCATTTATGGAAGCAATGCACATGCACTGCACTGCTGCTATAGTAAGTCTGTTCCGTTCCACAGCTGAGGAATGGCATTTTTAAAAATAAACCCTTAGACAGATGTGAAGGCACATATTTGAAATCCCAGTACTTGGGAGGCTATGACAAGAGGGTCATAGGTTCGAGGACAGCCTCAGCAAGTAGTATGACTGTCTTCAACTTAGTGAGACCCTGTTTCCAAATAAAAATAAAATAGGGTTGGGTGAGTAGCTCAGGGGTAGAATGACCCTGACTTCAATACCCAGTACCACAAAAATAAATAGATAAATAGCAACTCTTAATGTTAATAAAATTATCATGGATAAGCTATGTGAATCAGTAATTTTCTAAGCTTACAACAAATACAATCAATTATAAGACTATGACAAGTATAATCTCATTGCCACAATAATACAGAGAGCATTTTTTTCCCTGAGGTACTGGGGATGGAACTCAGGGGCATTCTACCTCCAAGCTACACCCCAGAGCTAGTTTTTATTTTTTATTTTAAAACAGGGTCTCACTAAGTTGTGGAATGCCTCACTAGATGGCTGAGGCTGGCTGCGAACCTGTTGTCCTCTGGTCTCAGCCTCCCAAATGCTGGGATTACAAGCATGAGCCACCACGCCCAGCTCTACAGAGGGCATTTTTTATGATGACAATCTATTAGGAACATCTTTTTTTCGATCTACTGGCTTTTTATTAAAAGATGTGAAGAAATGATCATTGATAGAGGCTTCTTAGGAATTAATTGGTTTTGCAGGCCTGTACAATCATGAAAATACATTTATCTTTATGTTTTATTTTGAAATAGGGTCTTGTTTGGTTGCTGAGAGTCTCACTATGCTGAGGCTGTCCTTGAACCTGTGATCTTCCTGTCTCAGCCTCACAAGTACTGGAATTACAGGAGTATGTCAACAACCCAGGTTCTAAAACATTCATTTTGGGAGTTGTTTATTACTCAACACAATCATATTAATACAGGGATACTCTACATTCATTGCTGTTACTTTTTTGCATAAAGTATGACTCTAAGAGTCTACTTATTTTTCTAAAAATAATAATATTGGAATTTCATTTACCTGACAGGTCCACCTTCATTATGCATTCTATTTCTTTTCCTCTGTTTTCTCTTTATTGTTTAGTTGGACCTATGCATCCAGCTGTATACCCTTTTATAATCTCCATATTGCATCAAGGTTAGTATGTGTGCCAATCAAATATGGCAGAATATGTATGGGGAGGGGGGACAAGGGGGGTGGGGCCGGGAGGGAAGCATAACAAGTACTATGTGCATGTATGTTTCTATCAGTCTGAACTTCATTATGATATGTAATTGCAATATACCAATAAAAGTATGTATAAAAATGAATGTGGGAGAAGTAATGATGTATCAATTTTTATGATTAGTTTCCAAAATAGCAGCTTTTGTATTGAGCTTAGTCCTCTTTCTATATGAATAGCTATGATATACATCATCACTCATCATCCACTCTCTAGGGGAAGCCAGATACCTACCATGTCATGAAACCACATAAGGAAAATAGGGAGAGGTCACTGTGGCAAGAAAATAAAGTCTTCAGCCAAGAGTTGTTGAGAAGTTGTTGAGAACATATCACAAGTATGTTCAATGAATTTGCAAGCGAGTTCTCCCTAAACCAAATGTTCTGATAACACTTCTTGACTGTAACTTCATGAACACTCAGCTAAGCTGCTCCCCATTTTTCACACGCAGAAGCCATTTGCATCTGCAAAGTTTTGAGGATTAAATAGCCATGTAGCAATCATTAATAATTAATAACTAATATAATACCCAACAGAGACGGACTGTATATTGTAGATCAGGTACTTACCCTTTATATCTGTGTGAATCTTAATTTGCACAGTTAATTTTCAGTCCTTGTTTTATTTTTTTCAGAACCTGCTGTTTCTGGCAAGGAAAGACGGGCTCAAAAATCTAATCAAATAACCAATCATCAGTGTACACACACATCTGAATTACAAAATAATCCTTAACATCATGATAGTGTTTTTGCAAAACTCATTTCAGGAAAATCAAGGGAACAAAGTATTTGTTAACGACACTAATAGAATATTATCAGACAATTGCAGGGATCTGGTCACAGCCTTTTGGGACTAACACCTGTAGTCAAAACACTGTCTCTACTGCTAAACACATATGAATACATGCACAAACACGAATAATACACTGCAAGTATTTTAGTACATTTTTGCCAAATCAAAGGACTTAATTTTTTTTATTCAATCCTTTTGATGTAGACAGGTTATTTACAAATTAGCTTGCTCCTAATTTATATGCATCATCTGAGCCTACTATTTCTGCAACATTCCCCTTGCTTTCTAATTTTGCTAATTTTCACAATGCAGAAATGCTATGTATCTTGAATCTCATTCTCTACATACTCCAACCTTTGCTATCTAAAATTGCAGGCAACTAATTTACAACCATCTATTTATTCCTACATATATTTTTGGATTTATTCTATAGACATACATCCTATACTTTATTGGTGATTAAATGTTTCTAGAAGAAGTGTCTTTCAAGCCTGGCATAGTGGCGCACACTCACTTGTAATCTCAGTACTGGAAGGCTGAAACAGTAGGATCTCAGGATCAGGGCCAGCCTCAGTAACTTAGTGAAGCCCTTTGCAACTTAGTGACTTTGTTCCAAAATAAAGAATGAAAAATTGGGCTGGAGGTATAGCTTGGAGGTAGGGTGCCCCTGGGTTCAATCCCCAGTATGCAAAAAAGAAAAGGAAAGAAAAAAAAAAGAAAGGAAAAAGTGTTCTCCCGTAGAATGTTAGATTTTTCTTCTGTATCTATGTTTTCATAGGACTCAGTAACAACTCTGTAATCCAGAGTAATGATTTTTAAATGTTTTATTATTACAATATAATTATATATGATAAAGGGGTTCAAAGTGATACAAACATATATGCACATATCACTTGATATATTTCGCTCCATATACCTGGGACCCCATTCCCCTTCTTCCTTGTCCCACACATGTTAGTGAGGCCTTCTTGTATGGACATAATTTTCTTTGAACTGAACTGTTCCGTTCCTCAATCCTTATGCTTTCCTTCTCCATCTCCCTCCCCAAATCTTCTTCCACTATTTTTCTGTTTTCTCATTTCACTGAAATCTCTTTTGCCTCCCATTTTTGTTCTAGCTTCTGCATATGAGATAAAGAAAAAAAAAAGGATATTTGATAAAGAAAAAAATCAAGATTTCTCTTTTAAGGAAAATAAACAATGAGAAGAAAATATTTCACAACAGTTAACAATTCCATATCCTCCCCAAAAAACAAAAACAATGCTCACTTGGAGTGAAAAGATACACCGACCTGTACAGTTTGAAGCAGTGGCCCAGTTCCTGTTGGTGTTTGTCTACATGCTGATTCACCAATTGTTTTTGGAATTCTGCCTTATCATATTAAAAAAAGAAAAAAAAAAGAAAACTAACAATATATCTCTTTGATGTTAATGCCAAAGTTGGGTGGCAGTTTTGGAATGGTGGCACCAACCCCTGATCATGTGAACATACATACTGCTTTCTAAGTGCACTGCTAAGTGCACAACTAGGCTGATGTATTTTGCTCACACAGAGAGAACTCACAAAAATATCTTCAACACCTTAAAATATCAAATGGAAAGCATAAAATGTAAACTTTTGAATACTTTCCCATTTATGTCTCCCTTTGTCTTGTCTTGCGCTCGCCCTAAGAACACACCCCAGGCAGATGAAATCTCAGAGATAAAGAATTCATTTCCAGAATGTGTTTTCTTGGTACATTAAAAACAGCTTTTATAATTCTGTTTTCTGGTTACGTTATTTTCCCTTATCATCCCACAACTATAATATTAAGGAAATTTATTGTGTAGCCCAAGGCCTTCTGAGGATTGGACCAAAATGCTATGTAACTGTAGTTTTGAGGATGCTCTTTGAAGCTAGCAAAATTGTGTTCATTGAGGTATAGTTTACTACTTCCATTGTGTGAAATACAGGAAATTAAATATACATCTTTATCTGAAAATACATTGAAAGATCCATACTTTAACCAGTAGAGAAATTATATTCATGCTTAAATCATTTTTTGATAACTATATGAAACTCTTTTTTTTTTCAAAAGCTTCTCTTGCCTACTTGCAGGCAGAATTATTCTCTCATCTGTGATTCTATAGTACTTTCACAAAACCCCATGTGAACACTTACTCCATTATAGTGTATCTTGCTTTTATACAGCTTCTTTCCCCTAGACAGTGACTAACTGGAAGGCAAAGATGCACTTTCGGGTTTTTTTTTCTTTTTTTTAATGCCTTAAACATATCTTCTTGCCAATAATTTATTAGATACTCTAAAATATTTGTGAAAGGTTAGCTACTACTGAAAATAATTTTAACTTAGGACTATAAGATACAATGTTTAAATACTGGATTTATTCATGAATAGTTAACTACCTCTATTTTACTAATTTGTGAATGTTTCCAGTGTTGTAAATGGATGAAATAATTGAAAAGTGGACTGAGAATGTATTGGGAAATAATAACAGGAGGATTACAGAGTCTGGTTTGGTCAAAGGTTAGATTTCAAAAGATGTCTTGCAGAAGAATGTATAGACATGTCCATAGGGTCTAGCCATGGACATTATTATTCACTTGTATTTTTTTTGTGTGTGTGTTTGCTGTGTATTGAACCTAGGGGTATTCTACATCCTAGCTACCTTTCTTTCCCTAGCCTTTTTTTTTTTTTATTTTTCATTTTTGAAATAGAGTATCGCTATGTTGCTGATGCTGGCCTTCAATCTGTAATCATTCTGTCTCAGCCTTGCAAGTACTGAGGTTGCAGATAGGGCCACCACACTAGCTTCACTGGCTTTTGACAGGAGCTATACAAGACAGTGTACAGATATGAAAAGTACATGGTCTCCAAGCAAACCCAAATATAATGACTCAGGTTCTGGACTCATGGGCCCCTTCATCCCTGCCACATTCTCTTCCTGCTTTGCGGATGGTCTAGAATGGTAGCAGCTCCTGTATCTCTTTTAATAAACATGTTCTCTACTTGAGTGAGCTAGAGTTGGTTTTGCAGTTTTTAGCTAAGAATCTTGCTAGAGATAGACATGATGATAGGTCGTTAGGCATGACCAAACTGTTTCAATTACTAGACCTGAGGTGCAATGTAGAGATTATTCATAAAAATTGTGATATAAACTCTGTCGATCCATTGCTGTTTAATATATAATACCTAGCAAAACATATTGCAGCACATTTGTTGATAAAGGAGAATTTGTTGTATAAATAAATGTGTGGGTGAAGGAATGAATAAATGAACTGCCAGAGGGAAAAGCAGAAGAGTTTTCAGTGCCATCAGTTAATTCAAATTACAGTTAAATATTCCTCAATTTTGGATATAACTCTGTAGAGTATATAGAGCAGTAAAGAAATATTCAAGGGCTTTTCAGACAGGGAAGACTTAGTTTATGAATCCAGTCTACTTACATGTTTTTTGGGCAACAAGAAACTGAAAGCTTTGCACTTACTTGTAGGGATGAAGTGCATTTTATTTTTTCAGACCAAAACTTGAGCTCAGGTCTGTGAAATATAAAATCTTAACATTTACAAGAAAAAGTGTTCTTTCTCTGTCAGAAAGTGATTCCAATTTGTTCAGACTATCCTTATTCTTAAAAATGACTTAGACTATCTGTTCACCTCCCTAAGACTGACAATATTGTGAGGCATGGTGAAGGGTCTAAAATTTTACTTTGCTTGCCAACTCAAAAATGAAGCTCTATAACTTCATATCCATCAAAAGCTTGATTTCAACACACTTGCTAATCTAAAATCCCACACTTCCTATTGGGTATTTTCAGACTAGATCAATTTAAACATAGTTCAAATCAGCCTGATTTTCCCAGCTGTAAGAAAAGTCCTTCTTCTGACTTGTTTCTTCTTATAGTAGCATAATTCTCAGTTATTCAGGATTAGGACAGTGGAAATGCACTGGATGTATTTCTCTTTGCTCTTTTTATCTAATCAGTGGAATCTCCCTATGCAATGTCCCTCATCAAGATGCATGGTGATGATTCCACTCCAACAAATGTGTCCTGAAATTTTCTCCAAATTTTGCTTCCACCATTCACTTTTCTTGTTTAACTGGCTCCCTGTATTTCCCAGAATGAAGCCTGATTTCCATAATGCACTTAACAATCCTTATTTTTCATCCACAGCAGCTCCTGTAATCTTCCATAAAAATACCCATTTTATGCATCTGGACTAAAACAGTTGTCTTTTCTTTTGGTTAGGTATTTTGTACCATTTCTGAGTTGTTTCAATATCTGTTGGGTGACAACCTTCTGAGGAGACTCTGCACATTTTGAATCAGCTATAATCTAAACTATCTTTTCAAGGATGTTTGCTTAGCAAACTGTCTTGTAAGATAAAGTGTTTCTCTTCAGGACTGAGAGAAGATTTGTTTCCTAACAAGTATACCAACCAAAGATAATGTCCTCTTTCATGACAGAAGTTGACCAGATTTGCTAGCAGGCTTTTTTTTTTTTTTTTTTTTTTTTAAAGAATTGGGGCTTCCGCCAAGTGTGGTGGCACATGCTTGTAATCTTGTAATCCCAGCATTTGGAGGCTGAGACCTGAGGATCTGGGTTCCTGGCCAGCCTCAGCTATCTAGTGAGGCACTCCGCAACTTAGTGAGACCCTGTTTCAAAATAAAGGATAAAAAATAGGGCTGGGGGTATAGCTCGGAGGTAGAATGCCCCTGAGTTCCATCTCCAGTACTGAAAAAAAAAATGGGGTTTCCTAAACTCAGGGTTACTCAGTTGTGACACAATCCCACTGTGTGTGTAGCATCCACATGGGTTGCTGAACCTCACCCCACAGCCTTGGAAAGTCACATCTCATTCTGCCTTTTGTGCTGTAATTTGTAGTGACCTTTGCTACAGAAGCCTCATGTCTTCTACCAGAACCCATAAAACTGTAGCAGGTGAATCTATTAGTTTGTAAGTATGGTGAGATCACAGCCCTTTCCCAATTCTTGACACTATTCATGACAATAATCTCTTAGATCATTTAGTTGGAACATAGGCTTATTTTGTAAATCTATGAGTAAACGTATTTCTCACATGGATTTTAAATTCTTAAAAGTAAGAAATAAAACTTAGATATCAATCACCCAGAAAATAGTATCGGAATTCAAATTCTCTCTTATCATTTTGTTTATACCACCGACAGGAGTGTAATATCTGTGAAAACAGAAAATTGTCTTAGTTAACTCTTCAAGCCTAGTGTCTAAAAAATACTGGGGAAATAATATATACGTTAAAAATCTGTAATGATTGAATTAATAGAAACAGTTAACTTTTCTATTTTAAATTAAAAACATGCACACAAAAGATATGATCACTAGTAGCACAGATTTTGAAGGAGATTTGATTTGAAAAATAGCATATTTTGTATGGGATGAACACTGGCTTTAAATGCTGGGAATCATTGACTAAGGTCTGCTGTTAGCAGGAGGATGCTCCAAGAAGGAAAAAATAAGAAAGTAGATTTGAATAAAATGTATGTTATTGTTATATGTCTATTCAAAAGCAATATCTCTAAATATTGGAGCAAAGTCCAAAAGAATTACATGCATTTTCCTTATGGAAATAGCTGTGGTTCCCCAATATCCATTATTCCTTAGTGGGTGAACTTGCAGTATTTAATTAGGCACATTGTCTCTTGGATAGAGATTATATTTCTCATCACCCATGGCAAGTGACATTTGTTACTAAGCTAAAGCCAATTGGACAAAAATGGATTGCATATGCATCATCCAAGAAGTTTCCTAAAAATCATGCCATTTCTTATTACTTCCTATGTATTGTTTGCTTGAATATAGGTGTGGTAGTTTTGATGAGGTAGAATAGAAGGAATAAAAATTTAGGCAGAAAGGAGACAGATTAGCCGGGCGTGGTGGCACACACTTGTAATCCCAGCATTTGGGAGGCTGAGACAGGAGGATCCGGGTTCTTGGACAGTCTCAGCTACTTAGTGAGGCACTCTGCAACTTAGTGAGACCCTGTTTCAAAATAAAGAATAAAAAATAGGGCTGGGGGTATAGCTCGGAGGTAGAATGCCTCTGAGTTCAATCCCCAGTACCGCAAAAAAAAAAAAAGAAAGAGAGAGAGACAAGTTGGGAAGGAAAAGGAAAAATATAGTTTTAAGATCTGGAGAGTTCATAATCTAACTCCACCCTATAGGGTGTGTTGGGTCTTGGGTCTTAGGCAGAAACCTCAATGGGCCTACACCCTTAATGTCAGACCCCTTGCCCCACCTGAGACTTCCGAGATCCCGGAGGATAAGATCAGATCTCAACCAGCCACCACCCATTGATGAAACTTGAGGAAGAGGAGGTTCAGACTTCCGCTGTGCCCACCCCTTCTTGGGAGTTCTGTATAAGGACTGAAAAGGCTGCAAAGACTCTCTTGGCCCAGATGATCTCTCACCTGTCTTCTCTCTCGAGTCCCTTACTTTCCTAAATAAAGTCCTGCATTTGTCCTTGTTGAAATTCTTTTCACCACAGAGGCTCAGGATCCACGAAAAAGGTATTATGCTATCCCATGACAGTTTTAGCCAGAACAAAGATTTAGACTGTGTGGTCTTGAATAACATATATGCTATGTTTGTGCCTTGACTATTTAATGTATATTAACATTGGTATGATTTGGTTGCTCAGAGTACCAAATGAGACACAAGTACAGCTGTTTACTAGGTTTGTGGCATACAGGAACATTACAAACATATTTTCTATTGCTATTATTAAAAATACATCTTTAAACTGGGCATTGTGGCACAAGCATATAATCTCAGCACTTTAGAGTTTGAGACAGGAGGATCCCAAGTTCAAAGTCAACTTTAGCATCTTGGCAAGACCCTTTGCAACTTAGCGAAACCCTGTTTCAAAATAAAATAGGGTTGATATGCAGCCCCAAGGTACAGTGCTTCTGATGAGGTAGAATAGAAGGAATAAGATTTAGGCAGAAAAGAGACATTGTGAAGGAAAGGAAAAATATAGTTTTAAAATCTGCAGAGTTCATAATCTAACTCCACCCTATAGGGTGTGTCAGGTCTTAGACAGAAGTCTCAGTAGGCCCACACCCTTAATCCCCTGGATCCCTACTCTACCTGAGACTCCTGAGGTCCAGGAGCACAAAGGTCAGACCTCAGCCCATGATCACCCATCTTTGAAACCTGAGAAAGAGAAGGTCCAGACTTCTTCTGTGCCCATTCCTTCTTGGGACAACCACCTATACCTGAGAAAAGAGGAGGTCCAAACATCTTCTGTGCCAACTCCCTCTTGAAAGTCTATATAAGGACTGAAGGATGCAAAGGCTGAGACCTGGAAGATGTCCCTCACCTGTTTTCCCGAGTCCCTTACTTTCCTAAATAAATTCCTGCCTTTTGTCCCTGACTGGCACGTGTTAAAATTCTTTTTATCAGGGAGGCCAAGTGACTCGGTGTTGTCCCACACACCACACCTGGATGAAAGTACTTTTTTTGTGTGTGTGGTACTGGAGATTGAATCCAGGGGCATTCTACCTCTGAGCTATACCTCCATCCCTATATTTTATTTTGAAATAGGGTTTTAGTAAGTTGCAGAGGCCTCACTAAGTAACAGGCTAGCCAGGAACGCACAATCCTCCTATCTCAGCCTCTCAGGTACTGGGATTACAAACCTGGGACACCATGCCCAGGCCCAGCTCAAAGTGTTGTGTGTGTCAGCATGATACCTTTTGTGGATCCTTGGCCTCCATGGTGAAAAGAATTTTAATATGTGCCAAAGGCAGGAGTTTTATTTAGGAAAGTAAGGCACTTGAGGGAGAAGGCAGGTGAGGAGAGATCTTCTGGGCCAAGAGAAAGTCTTTGCAGCCTTTTCAGTCCTTATACAGAACTCCCAAGAAGGGGTGGGCATAGTGGAGGTCTGAACCTCCTCTTCCTCAGGTTTCATTGGTGGGTGGTGGCTGGCTGAGGTCTGACCTTGTTCTCTGGGATCTCAGAAGTCTCAGGTGGGGCGAGGGGCCCCCGGATTAAGGGTGTGGGACCATAGAGGCTTCTGCCTAAAACCAGACACACCTATAGGGTGGAGTTAGAGATTATGAACTCTTCAGATTTTAAAACTATATTTTTCCTTTTCCTTCTCAATCTGTTCTCTTTCTGCCTAAATTTTTATTCCTTCTATTCTACCTCATCAAAAGTACATTTTTAAGATAAGAGAATAACAATATAGAAAGTGACTGGCCTTATAAGTGCTGTTTTCGATTTTCTTCATCTGTATTGAATTTCTGTGAATGATTTAAAAAAAAAAAACTGCCATTTCATTTAATGTATTATTACCCACACATTTTAGTCCCTTTCCCAACTTAGGCCATCCTAAATTTATTTTAGTATTGATTGATACATTTAGTGAGCAAAAATTTAGGAGTGATTATTAAATCTTTCAAAAACAAAATTCAAGAAAAAAATTTAAAAAACGGATTCAAACCAGGCATAGTGGTGCATGCCTGTAATTTTGGTGTTTGAGAGGCTGAAACAGGAGGATAGCACTTTTGAGAAAAGTCTCAGTAACTAGCAAGATACTCAAGCCACCTAGTGAAAGCCTGTTTCAAACAAAAAGTAAAAAGGGATGGGGTTAGACTCTTCCTGGATTCTATTCCTAGTACCACAAAAAAGAAAAAAAAAAAGAAAAAAATTCAAATTTTAGAACTCATCCCATAATAATGTATATAAGCTACTCAGTATTTTTTATATGGTTGTATTATTTAAAATCACTAGAACGTGCCAATTTTATAAGAAAATAATTAGCCTAAGGATGTTAATCAGAGACAGAGCTGGATATCCAATTTATATACTTCTAATGCCAGAGCCTAAATTCAGCTTCATGTTCCATCATTTTTGTGATTGGTAGAGTGTGATCAGAATAAGTTTTAAAAATGTGGCCTCAAGGCGGGCGTGGTGGCGCACGCTTGTAATCCCAGCATTAGGGAGGCTGAGACCTGAGGATCCGGGTTCACGGCCAGCCTCAGCTACCTAGTGAGGCACTCCGCAACTTAGTGAGACTCGGTTTCAAAATAAAGAATAAAAAATAGGACTGGGGGCGTAGCTCGGAGGTAGAATGCCCCTGAGTTCAATCCCCAGTACCGCAAAAAAAAAAAAAAAAAAAAAAAAAAATGTGGCCTCAAGGAGGTAACAGAACCACCTTTGTAAACATTAACACAGAGCCGTCTGTCCCTCTCTAGATCTGATGGCTGGGAGCCGCTCTCAGCAACATTGTTTTGGACATCTTTGGTGAGTTGTGCTATCACACTGTAAGTTATTGTTGTTCAGGGAATCTTAACTGCTGAAGTTTCTTCATAGGTGGTTATGCTTGTATTCTACAGTAACATACTAGAGTAAATCGTCTTTCCCATGGCTCCTTTCTCATGTACAGAAATGATGCCCAGAATCATTTTGCTGAAGACAGATCACTTTCAGTCAAAGGGAATTGAACTAGCTGTACTTCCATTATTTTCAAAATCTTCAGTTTTCAAAAAAAATGTACTTTTTTGCTCTTATACATTTATTTGTTTGTTTGTTTATTTATTTATTTATTTATTTATGGCCTTGGGAATTATTGAGCCCAGAGGCATTTTACCTCTGACCTACACCTCTAGTTCTATATAATTTTTATTTGGAAACAGGCTCTCACTAAGTTGCTGAGAGCCTTGCTAAATTCCTAAGGCTATCTTTGAACCTGCGATCCTCCTGTCTCAACCTCCTAAGTACTGGGACTACAGATACGTGCTACTATATCCAGCTTACTTATATTTATTTTAAAACAATAAAAAACAAGCAAACATCACTTTTTGGAAAATATTGGTTTACTGGTTCAACATCAAGAGTCTGAGAGAAGACAAAATATAATGAAGAACTTACAATTAAAAAAAAAAAAAAACAGGCATATGCGTAGTTTTAGACCAATCTACCTGCTCACTGCTCCCATGGACAGCGAACATCCCCTGGTATCCAGGGCTGCTCTGTGGAAGTGCTGACAATCACGCAACCTTAAACCCTTCAAATAACTTAACCATGAAAGGCAGATTCTTCTCTGCCCAGAGAGAACTCTTTGGAAAATAAATTATTTATCTTTTATAATTCAAAATTCCATTTGATTCTGGTACCCTTTTGGAGGTGAGAAGCTTTAGAATAATCTGATGTAGGTAACTTGTAAGAACTTACCTCTCTTTCCTGTGCATGGTGATGCTGGGGCACTTAGGCTAAGAGAGGTTGCAGAATGAAGTGGGAGTAATTGAAGTCCATACTCATGTATGAGAGGATAAACCAAGGAAAGGTGATATTATTAAATTTTAAAGGCTAATATTTACATTGGACAGAATGCTTAATATAGCCAGAAACAGAGGACATTAATACAGAGAAACATCTCAAATTTATATTGATGGTTTGAATTTCCGTTTATCTTACGTGTCTAGTATGCCCTGGGTCTGTTATTTGAAAAATATGTTGACTGTTTTTCTGAAATAGAAGGCTTTTACTTAGCAAAATGAACTTACACATTGGTTCATAATTGGAAGTATGTCAGAAGAACAAAATAACCAGAATAACTTCTACTTCCGATGTCCTCTTAGGAGGGCTGTTCTAAGAGGTCTGCTTTGCGTAAAACAGAAAGTATGAGCAACAAGTGTTTGCAGAATGATATGTAGAGAGGGGAGTGTAGTAAGTCTCAAGTCATGCCATAATTCTCCGAATCAAGAGAGGGTGAAATAAATCTTTGTCCCATCCCATATTTTTGGAGTCAAAATGCTATCTTTAAATTTTAACTTTCTTTCTTTTTTTATTTATTTATTTTTTTATTGTGGTACTGGGGATTGAACTCAGAGGCATTCTACCTCCGAGCTATACCCCCAGCCCTATTTTTTATTCTTTTATTTTGAAACCGAGTCTCACTAAGTTGTGGAGTGCCTCACTAGGTAGCTGAGGCTGGCCATGAACCCGGATCCTCAGGTCTCAGCCTCCCGAATGCTGGGATTACAAGCGTGCACCACCACACCCGGCTAAATTTTAACTTTCTAGCAAGAGACAAAACAGGAAACATAAGGGACTTTGGATAAATTTTGGAGAAAAACCAGTAAAATAGTGGAAGGAGACTGAGGAGAGAGATGGGAAGAAAATAAGGAGAATTGAAGAGGGGAAAAAAACAGTTCAAACAATGCTTTGGCAATATGTAAAGGTATTCCTGTAAGTCTCCCTAGCTAGCATGTAAGGGGGTTGGGGAGTAGGGAGCAGGCTGGAATGCAGAGGAAAGTACAACAAGAGCTATATGTATGTATGTTTGTACCATACTGAACCTCACTATGGCCCATAAATACAATATACTAATGAAACTATTTTTAAAAAGTGCTTTGAGTATCTGACAAAGAATAAATAAATTTGAACTTTTTAAAAATAGCAGTTACAGTATAATGAGGAATATATTATTTCAGATACTCCCTTGATTTTATGTCTTAGAAATGCCTACCAATAATTTATAAGATTTTATTATTTGGGCATATTTAGGAAAAAGAAAGAAAATATGACTTCCTTGTCTAAATTTTGTTAAAATGTACAATACCATTAACAGTTAGTTCAGGCTTATTTTTTCTGACTTCTTTTCTCTGTTCTCATTTTCTTCTATGCTCAAATTCTCTTGCTCAACTATTAACACAACAATAGTTACAAATAAGAGAAACAATAACTCAGATTTATTTCATGGTGTTTGTTGCCAGATTATCTGAAATGGAAGAATTCTGAAATTAAAACTTCTATCTAGGAACAAGATAATTCAAGCAAAATTAAAATTATCTTTCTGAGCCAGTTGTTATAGCACATGCTTATAATCCCAGTTATTGGGAGGAAAGAGAGAGATCATAGTTAATGCCTGCCTGGTTAACTCAGTGAGATCTGTTTCATAATAAAAATAAAAAGGGATGAGAGTACAGCTTAGTGGTTGAGTGTTCCTTGGTTCAATCCCCAGTAACACACACACACACACACACACACACACACACACACACACACACATGTCTGTTGCCCATAACCTGTGAGACAGTAGGGAATCATGTAGAGGATAGAGATCATAACTTGTAATTTTCACAGTTTCAGTAAGTTTAATGAACACAACATTTATAATGCCAGGCAGAGTTTAGACAGAATACCTGGGTATGTATCAGTAATATTGTAAGAGTTATTGAGCCCTTGCTATATGGTAGGCCTTTTCCTATGCAATGTCCTCAACTTATATCTCTTGAGTTTTTCTCAACAATTCTATGATAATGGAGCTGACATTATTTTCATTATTATAGATGAATAAACTGAAGTTTGAGTATTTTTATCACTTGCCTAAGGTCATTAAACTTGCAAGAAGTCTTATTCTAGACATCACCAGGAAATACTGTACTATTCTATTCAGTAGGACAACATAAAAAGTTCTCCCCAATCATACTGCTTATCATGCAATCTGAGGAATAGTTACTGATGTTACAATAATTTAATCCTTATCTCTAGAGAAATTTGTTTCTTAAAACTCCTTCATAGAAGCCGGGCGTGGTTGCGCACGCTTGTAATCCCAGCATTCGGGAGGCTGAGACCTGAGGATCCGGGTTCACGGCCAGCCTCAGCTACCTAGTGAGGCACTCTGCAACTTAGTGAGACTTGGTTTCAAAATAAAGAATAAAAAATAGGGCTGGGGGTATAGCTCGGAGGTAGAATGCCCCTGAGTTCAATCCTCAGTACCGCAAAAAAAAAAAAGAAAAAAAAAAAAGAAAAACTTCCTTCATAGAAACATAAAAATGTAAAATAACTAATATAAAACAAAACATATTTGTGTAAGTCGAAGCTTACTATAACCTATCTTTCTATTCTGAGTATGAAGTAGAATGTGAAACAACGTTGAGTTAGTCACCAACAATCTATTTTTTTGGCTGAATTTCATAATGACTCATGGGAAACAACACAATGCTTTATAGTGATACGTTTTCAGAGGATAAAAAAAATTTGCCTTAGAGCAAATTTTTGGTGCACACTTGCAATTCCAGTACTTGCGAGGCTAAGACAGGAGAATCACAGGTTCAAAGCCAGCCTCAGCAACTTGGCAAAGCTCTCAGCAACCTAGTGAGACCCTGTTTCCAAATAAGACAAAATCAGTCTGGGTTGTATCTAAGAGATAGAATGTCCCTGGGTTCAATCCCCAGTACTAAAAAAAAAAAAAAAAAAAAAAGGAAACTTTCTTTTTTAGTCCACCCTTTGAGGAATGCATGCATACACACACACACACACACAAACACACACACACACACACACACACACACAAAAAAAAAAAAAAAAAAAAAAACACATACAAACTTACATAAAATTGATCCTCATTACTCACAGAGGATTGGTTCCAGGAACTCCAGCAAATACTAAAATCTGCATTGGCTCAAATTCCCTTACATAAAACAATTTACTTTTTGCCTATAATCTATGTGCATTCTCTCACTCATTTAAAATAATCTCTTGATTACTTATAATACTTGAAGTAAATGCTTCCTAAAATGTGTTGTATCACATTTTGTTAAGAGAAAAATGACAAGGTATAAGTATGTATGTGTTTAGTCCAGATGTAATTTTGTCCTAAAATTTTTGATCTGTGGTTGATTTGGTCCACGGGTGTGGTACACATGGATACAGAGGGTCAGTGGTATTTGTTTTTCAATAAACACTTCCTCAGAATATTCATTCCACAGATATTTTCAAACATCATTTGGTAGCCTGCTGTGTAATAGACAGGGAGGATAGTTATATGACAGACAAGAAAGATGTTTACAGACTTTAGAACTTGCATTTGTATGTGGCAGACAAACAATGTACTATTGAACAAACCACTCAATAAGGCAATCACAGATCCTGAAAAGTTAAGTGCAAGAAAGAAATACAGTTTGTTGTAACTGAGTACATAGGGAGAGAATGGTTTTAGGTAGGATGGTCATGGGAGATACAACTCATTCCAAAGGTGCTATGTAAGATATCTGAGAAGAAGGAGCTATATAGGTAAAGAAGTAGAAGTACAATGAAAACAGAGGGAACAGAGAATGCAGATGTCTGAGGAAGAAAAGAAATTAGCAATCTCACTTTCTGGGAAAAGAGAAAGATCAGTGTGCCAGGAATGGAGTGTGATTTAAAGAGTGATATGAGATGATGTTTAGGAAATCTACAGAACCACGATTGTCTTAATCTTCTCAGGCTGTCATAATAAAATGTCATATATTGTTGATGTAAACAACACAAGTGTGTTTCTCGTAGTTCTGGAGGGTAGAATGTGAGAAAGGGTACCAGCATGTTTAAGTTCTAATGAGTGCCATCTGCCTGGCTGGCAGATGGCTTACTTCTTGTTTTACCCTCACAGGGTGAAGAGAAAGCATAGTCTGGTCTATTCTTCTTCCTATCAGTGCATTGGGCCTATGTGGGTAGTGGTGGGGGCACTCTATCTTTATGATCTTATTTATTTATTTATTTATCTATTTATTTATTTATTTATTGGTACTAGGGATTGAACTCAGGGGCATTCTACCTCTGAGCTACACCCCCAGCTCCAATTTTTATTCTTTATCAGGTTGATAGGCATTGGAAGATGAAGTCACAATTCTGTCATCAAGAAGGAGAGTAGCTGTGTAGTGTCTTTTGGGTCTTATGTCTAGGAGATGCTTCCAATCTAACTACTCCCTGATATCTCTTTCATTGAATTTTGAAGTATGGTTAGATAATTCTTGGTTAAAACATATTAGGTCTATGGGTTAATTCAACCTTGGTACTGTGCATGGCACACGAAACTATTTTAAGTCACAGCTTGCTTTTCTATTTGGTGTCTTCCTTAAGCTGTTAAAATTGCTGGTGATTCTCTCCCTTTGCCCAAGTAAACCCACAAAGCATTGATTAGCACATGAAAGCCATCTGTGTGGGTTACAAAACACTTGCATTTTCCAGACTTTACACAACAGAGGAGGTGTAGGAGGTTGTGAACAACATCTGAGGTTCTCTCTGTGCCTACTCACTACACACTTATTTTAGAAAATTTCTGTCCATGAGGCAATGAACTCTTTCTAAAAAGAGTAGTGGGGCTCATCTTTCATTTATTTCCCCTTCCATCTCTTTTTTATAATCATCCAATTTTTTTTTTCAGAGACATAGACAAAGGTTTATTTAGGAAAGTAGGAAATGCACATTCAAGGGAGAATGCAGACAATTTCAAGAGGGAGAGAAGTCATTTGAGAGTGCAGGACGCTTCCTTTATAGGGGAGTTTCATGAGGGATGAGTAGGAGATATGTCCTGGTCCAGACTTGTGCTGTCAAGGACAGCCAACAATGTTGAGGAGATTGCTCTCTTGAGTAGTACCCCAAGAATATTCCTCTTTTATGTGCTCTGTTGTCTGATTAACAGACACCAGCCTAAGGATGGCAAATAGTGATCAGATTATCTTATAAATTCCTTAGGGACTTTTGATTCTAACAGGTCTTGTCACAGGCTTCCATCTTAAAGTTACAATTTCCTTATTCTTTCCTATGTTTTCTTTCTACCTATTTGTTTGTTTTATTCTAAGTAATTCCCACTCCCCCAAGACTTTGATTCCTTAATATTAAGGGTTGCTGAGGTTAAACTATATGTCTTCTATAGATGCTTCAGGCTGGCAAGGGGTTGTTGTCCTCTGCCTAACCAGGGTTTCAAAATCTCACTCTAATTGACCTAAAGGAGACAGAGAGAAACTGAGCTCAGTTACTGAGTTGGGTTCTTTACAGTCAGGTCAGAAGCTAAGGACACAACCCCAGGAACATAGGAATCAATAGGTAGTTTTTTTCCTATATGCCTGAAATTTTTGTTGTGCTCATCGTGCCAAGCCTGCCTTCAGAATTACTGAGTAGACCTAAAGAAAACATGCTTGGTTTATTGATGGCTTTCCAAATATGTAAAAACAGAGAAAAAAGATAGACAGTGGTGACATATAACCCTTTCAGTAGGCAAATTATAAGAATGGAAGGTGATAGTAACCAATAAGCTAAATTGTATGCTGTGTTTTTGGCTTTGTGCTATGAGGGCGTCTCACAATGTTATATATAACCAAATAGATTAGCTACTTGGCTTCCAGTTTAAAATGTTAACTAATGGATGGTCCAAGGTAACTATTTGGAAAACACATTGCAACAATATATATGGATTATTGTGCAATTAACTTACATGTCAGTTTTTCATGTAGATGTACACTGCAATTGCAATACCATCAAAAAGCCAATGTATGAATTGGTTGATCAAATAATCTTCCAGTCTTTTATGTGTGCTGTGAAGGGGGGGGGGCTTGATAGGGAACTCAAATTTCATATATGACTGTTTTACTCCTCTCAACTTTTCTTTCTGTAATTCAGTTTCATAAGAAGTATTTTATTTTCCTTTTGCTTTGGGTCAATGCAAGTCTCCTATCATCCCCTTTTGTCATATGATAATATGATAGTATTTGTCCTTGCTCTCTTTACTGTCACTATAATACTTGGATGACTTTAGAAGAATTATGTTTGACTACTGCAGGGATAGAAAAATATCACCTTAATATTTTGTGTCATCATTTCCATTTTATATGTTGATCTTGTTAATTTGCTTTGCTAACATTTTTCACACAAATCTTAAGAAAATACTATGTGGAAACACTTTCTAAAGTTGAATTTTAAGATCATAATCTTTAGTCTTTAGTTTTATTCTTTTTAGACCTAATGTAAAACTTCACTTACTAACCTAAAGATAATTATTTGCTCTCTGGCCCTAATATTTTAGATACAGGTAAAATCTTGCACATTAAATAACCCTCATTTCTATAAGAAGGAATTATTTAGTTTGATATTCCTAGTTATGAAATCTTAATAAAATTTTGAATAATTTATATTTTACAAATTGGAATATTCATACAAAGTTTCTTGTTAGTTCTGTACATTTTGCATTCAAGCAGGAATTAGGCTTATTTTTATAAGGGAACAAATTTAACCTCAGGAAAATTGTTTAGTGACTTCACTTCCTCTTTTTCAAACTCTCACAGGAAAATGGAAATGTTACATGCAAAACATGAGATGAGTCTTCAAAAGAACATTTGGTACATCAAAAATTCATGATAGGTGCCAGGATAAATTTGGTGCTACACAACTTTCCGAAACCAATAAAGTTTTAGAGATATTTATGACACATTTATCTATAATACACTTGAAAAAATATAGAATTGATCATTCATTTTTGAAAAAAAACAGATGTTTTCTTCCCCAGGTTTTGTAAAATAAATACATAGAAAAGGAAAGAAAGGCCAATAAAAGCTCAGAAAAGAGATTTAAAGGTATATAACTCAGCCATTTTAAGAAATAAGCATTTGATTAAATGTCCATCAACCTAAGCTCTTTTTATATGTATAATAATTCTAAAATAAATTATTATACATTTTAAGATATAAAATATAAAATGCAAATATGCAATATGTTTTGTTAACTAACTGACATACTAACATATATTTATTGTAAAAGGTATTTAAAAGTCTCAATTATAATTTTCTTGTTATTTTTGCTTAACTTTTATTGCCCCCAAGAAAAATAACAATGTTTCAGGGAGATGGGAGAAAACATGTAAATTACCCAAATTTTCACAAAGATTTTTCTGTTTTAGAGTATGTCTCATAAAACATATAACCTTTTTTTTTTTTCTCAAGGAAGTATATTTTGGAGACTCATTTTTTATTTGAATACTTAGAATGAGTTCACAGCAGAATAGTAAATATAAAGAATAAACACAAATAACTCTCAGACATTACCTCACTCATAAGCAGTCCTATTTTTAAAGATAATATAGCAAAACAAACTAAATGTCTGAACTTAGTGTATGTCTACTTTGGTAGACACCATGAAGGCATAAACCCAAAGAAATTATGATTTTCTCATAAGAATTTAGAAGTGCAGTTTAGGATGTATTATGCCTTCTACTCAGATAAAGTGTTACATATTTTTCCACCAGTTATTTCCCTGTAGAAGGAAGCAATTAAAAAGAATCCTACTGCTCTTCTATTGCTCTTTTCAAAAATAGCCTGCATTTTACCCCCTTTTCAATCTAGAGGGCAAAATGTTAGAATTAAATTAGTGGATAGTAGCTTTGAACTAAGGCTTAAATTTGATCAATATAAAATACTAGCAACTGTCATATAAATTACATCTATTGTTTTTTTCTCATATTTTAAATCAGATAATAACTAAACAGGTTAGACAAAGATAAGCATTTTCATGTGTGATGTTTTTTCACTGTATTTATGTTCTTTATGTTCAAAAAACTACTTGTTGAAGTAAAATTTTACAATATCTATTTCCTTATTACTAATTATCCTATAGTCATTCCATGACAAGTTTTGATATAACAAAGAAATTTGATAAAAATAGTTCACTGAGCATGAATGACTAAAATAGTGATAAACACTCTAAATTCTGCCAACTTTTGTAGTAATTTTACAGTTTTTAAGTACTTCATTGTAGATTGAATAATAGAAACCTGTAAAAGTAGCTCAAAACTATGAATAGTGAATTATTTTTTGCATCCTATATATGTTGGACCTTTTTAACTACTTATGCTAGATGCCACTATTTTCTTTTTGAAATCAGTGACATACTGCACTTACAACTTGATAAATTTTAAGATGTTCTCCTATTTCACCTTGTTTCTTTAATACAAAATCACTACCAGCATATGACCCAGCTATATCACAACTCAGTATCTTTCTTAAAGAATTAAAGTCGGAATACTATTGTAGTACATGCATAACCATGTTTATAGCAGCATAATTCACATTAGCCAAATTATGGAACCAACCTCGGTGTTCTTCAACAGACGAATGGATAATGAAAATGTGGTGTATATTCACAGTGGAATTTTACTCCATCACAAAGAAGAACAAATTATGTTATTTACAGAAAAGTAGATAAAGCTAGAGTATATTTTGTGAGACCAGCCAGTCTCAGAAAATCAAGAATTGTTATGTTTTCTCTCATATGTAGACAATAGAGAGAAAATAGGAAACGAAAGGGACTTCCGACAAATGAGGAAAGAGTCCAGTAAAGTAAAGGAAGGGGATTAAGGAAGGGAGGTGGTAAGGGAAACTGGAGAGCTAATTAAGAAAACAGTTCAAATAATACTATGTCATATATATGATAGTATCACTAATAATCTCACTAACATGTGTGGGGATGTGGGCAGTGGGGTGAATCAGGAGAGAAACACCCAGTGCTATGTGCATATATGCTATATCACTTTGAACCTCAGGATGAGTTATAATTACAATGCACCAATAAAGATATTTATAAAATCACTAATATATTACTCATGAGTGCTGTAATAATAAAAGAATAATGTCTTGCTTTTTGTCAATATTCATGGATGTGTAGCATCCAGAAAACAACATAAATTTTTTCATCAAGTTTCAAGTTTGTTTATATTTTAATACTTCTATTCTTTTATTTGAACAAAAGCATCCTTTTAGAAGGAAACAATAAGATGGGTATGTATACGTACTTTACTAGTTTCAGCTCATTTACTAATATTTTTATTTAGGCACAGGATATCAGTGATTGATAGCATTGTTAGAAAAAAATAGAGGAACAGTAATAGCAAACACTTTTATGTCTTTATTATGTGCTTAGCAGTATCTTAACAGCAGGGACGGGTTATGCAATTATCTTTATTTGCAGTGAGGAAATTGAGGCACAGGGGCAGTTAATAAGGGGCAGAGTGGAGATTGAGATCCAGGCAGTCCTGTTACATAATTAGCACAGGTTAGGACAAATACAAATTAGCTAAATTAATACAAGAGTAGAGAATAATTGCTGAAAATTAAGTCTTCTGGAAATGTGTATTTGGAAGCATACTGCTGATCCAGTGTTGGTTTGTGTATCCACAAGTCGTGCCCATTAATTCAGCAAACACCCATGTGTCCCCTTTTATCAGTTTCCCAAAATACACTGTACTCTTCATGTTCACTTCCTATTTGATTGACCTATAAAATCTCATTTTCCCTTCCTACTGTATATATGTACAAGCTTATCTGTGTGTGTGTTTGTGGTGTGTGTGTGTGTGTGTGTGTGTGTGTGTGTGTGTGAGAGAGAGAGAGAGAGAGAGAGAGAGAGAGAGAGAGAGAGAGAGAAAGAGAGAGGGATACAGCTCTCTTTCAGATATGATTCCCTTTGGAAGGTTTGAGAAACGAAAGTTTAATGTGATCTTTTTTCTCTGATTCTAGGTCTGGGGTATACGTGGGGATTTTAGGGTTTAGACTGCTGCCAAGAAGTCTGCTACTGTTATCATACCTAACAGATGCTGCCAGCTCTTAAGCTCCAGATATTTCTGCAGAAGCTCTTCTAACTCTTCTAAGAGTTTGTTCAGAAAAGCAAAAGGTAGGATCAGGCTACTGCAAAACTGCCTGTGGTATTTTATCCTGCAAGGTGACAGGTTTGCTCAAGATGAAACTTTCTAAGTCATAATGCAGTTCAGAAAGAGTTCTTAATTGTTTCTTTCTAAACTTTGTTTACACCAACTTTTAATTCATTTTGCTTAAATGGAATTTTATTGAGGTTGTCAGGAGCAGACTGCATGCTGGGAGTTGTACAGAACCAAAAACATTATCCCAGACTAAGTAACAGCTGGAAAGAAACTATGGGACCTCCCACATATCCCCCACTGAGCTCTAGACAATGGGTGAGTTATTTGACAGAGTAACAGCAACAGCTGCCAAGTAGGTCCTTTTTAAAAATTTAGCTTTGAAACTTTCAGAATTATTTAGGATTCTTTCTTTTTTTTTTTCTTTTTTTTTTTTTGGTACTGGGGATTGAACTCAGGGGCATTCTACCTCCGAGCTATAACCCCCTCCCTATTTTTTATTCTTTATTTTGAAACAGGGTCTCACTAAGTTGCAGAGTGCCTCACTAGGTAGCTGAGGCTGGCTGGGAACCGGATCCTCTAGTCTCAGCCTCCCAAATGCTGGGATTACAAGCATGTGCAACCACACCCGGCAGGATTATTTCTTTACCAAATTAAACCTACTATATATAAAAATTTGTTGGGCCATATTTTATATTATTATAGTATGCTTAGTTCATAGTATTTTAATTGAGATGAAAATAACTTTAACCTGCAGGCCTATTAAATATGAGTCAAATAGTATGGAACCAAGATATGTTGCAAAATAATTTTTTTTTTTTTTTTTTTTTTTTTTTTTTTTTTTTTTTTTTTTGCGTATGGTACCAGGGAGGGCATTGAACTCAGGGTCATTCTACATCTGAAATATACCTCCAGCCCTTACTTTTATGTTTTCGTTTTAAAGCAGGCTCTCCTTAGGTTGTTGAGACTCTCACTAAGTTTCTGAGGCTGTCCTTGAACTTGTGATTCTCCTGTCTTAGCCTCCCAAGTCCTGGGATTACAGGGTTCTGCCACCATACCCGTCCAAAATAATTTTTAATTTTTTTAACCAAATAATATATTATTAATGAATATATTGTATAGGTATCTGATAATCTATTACATTTGTTAATCTAAAGATTTACAATAACTCAGTAATTAAATGACAGTATTTCCAAATTAAAGTGAACACTTTCATATAAAACAATGTATTTTCAGAAAGAAAATAATTATATTGCAAATAATTGAAAGTAGCTTTTTCTTCTCTGTCTTTACTACCATGTCACAATTATCAAACCGGTGTCACTACACCTGAGGCATTAAATACATTCTCATGTATTTGTTTGCTGAAAGATATCCTCATTATCACTAATAATAGGCAAATCTCTATAATGCATTGAGTGCCACAAATAAAATGTTTAAGAAGCTAATAATCTAAGAAAGTCTTGCCAACTAGAATTTTTTTTAAATGTGCTAAACCATATGTTTATTGTTGATTTCCTTCCTTCATGTCTCCCCAATTAGTAGGAATATTATCAGTCAAGCCTATTAAAGCATTATTATGTGTAACATACTCAGCAATTATGTTTGCCTAGAATTACACTACAGCATACAGTGAATACATTTTTTAGGGTCACTGCAAGATTTAAAATAAAAATGTTTCTTTATATAGCTAGGAAAGAATATATTAACATCTCAAATGAAAAACAATATTTGAAGAGTACAAAATATATATGAGATTTTCCATGGATTGCTGTTTTATAGTGGAAAGTGAGGAATAATTACCCTTTTTTTTTTTCCTACTTGGTGTCAAAAATAAAATCTGGCTATAAATCTCCAGAGTGAGTCAAACCATGGTTCTACTCAATTGTTTGTATATATAAATATTGTGCTGAAGAGGAAAAGTGTTTTTATCACTTAGGTGTAATTTGGGGGAGACACTTTACTTTTAATGGTACACTTAACAGTGGTTCGAGATCACACTTTGTAGAAACAACTCTCATGTTATCAATTCCTGTTCTAGTGAAATAGATGATTCAGAAAGATGAAGGATGTTGGTCCTTTGAAAGTTATGTGATCTTTCCCTTTTGCCCACACAGACAAGAAAGACTCCCTGGGAGAGAGTTTTAAGATAAGAGAATATAACTTAATGGATAAAAGCATAAGGGCATTTGAAGTGGACGTGGACGTTCAGTCTTTGATATAGCCAGCAGGAGCCTAGAAGAGCTGATTTTTTGTTATAGGAAGAACAGCATTGAGCTGTGGTTATCTGTGTATTCATGAAAGTCCATAGATTTATGAGAAGTCATACAAGTTAAAACTTGAAACAAATGGGAAATTAGAGCAGAAATCACCCTGAGAAATAAACTCTTTTAAACCACTCGTGTTCTCTTGTCTTCAAAGGGTAATTATTTTTGCAAAAGTACATTCTGAATAAACTACTGAAGCCTGAACTTGTTAGAGTATAGCAGCACATGGAGTGACAGGTCTGAAGTCAAAAGTTTTACTATTTGCCTCACCATGAGCTCAGATTTCAATATTTTGAAAAGGATTTTAATTTTTTTTTTTTTTTTTAGCAGCAGACTCTTTGAAAACATCTTTCACAGCACAGCTCACAGTTGGTTCCAAGAGATTTAAGTGCTTGAAAATAGCCAGCTTTTCCTATTCCTAATTAGCAAACTTTTATTAGTAGCTTTGAGAGGCTTGTTACTATTAGTTTGGTTTTTATTTTTTATTAGGAATGAGTATTTTGCCCTTGTAAGATCACACAGATGATCCTGGAAGTAAAACAGCTGACATTTAAGTCAAGTATGAGTAACAGGCTTTTTGGTTTGCAGCGTTGTACCTCTAGAGTTCCTCTCCCGTGGACCCAATTGCCTGTGCTGTGGCCTTAATTCCATTTCATTCTGTCACTATACATAGGTATGTTTCAAAAGTAAAACAAAACTTGTCCTTATTCTCAAAATGTTCTCCTGTTTTCTTTTTTTCTCTTCCTCACTTAATAGAAAGCATAACCATCCAGCAGATGCTCAAACCTGAACCCTAGAACTCATTCATGATCTCTCCTTATCTCTGAAATTCCATTAATTCCTTGAACATGTCTTCAAAATCTATCCCTGTAGTCTATGTACTTCTTTCCATTTCTATTGTTTCATATAAGCTCAGGGCACTATCTTCGCAGCTTATATTAACATTCTTTATCTAGCTTCTAGGAGACACAGACACCAATGAATTCAAACTTCAAGAAGGAATGAGTATGATGCTATAAACATAGATCAAAATCATTCATACATTGAACTGATCTTCACATTTTTCCTTCATTCATATACATATACATTCATATGTATGTATATATATACATATATGTGTATATGTATATATGTGTACATATATGTATATATATACATATATATATACATATACATTCATATGTATGTATATATACATATATGTGTATATGTATATATGTGTACATATATGTATATATATACATATATATATACACATATATATATATATATATATGTATATATATATATATATCAGTCTTCCTGTCCCCAGGAAGTGCAGGTAGTAATGATAGCAATTCTTTTCACATACTATTAATTCTATTTTTTTTTCATGAATTAACGACACTATCACTTTTGGTATAATACTTCCCATACATAGTGAATTCCACTTAATCAGAGGTAACTCACCTGTAATGTTCCATTGAGCAATCTTCTGCACATTCTGCTAGTCTTTCACATCTGATTCTATTACAGAAAAAGAAAATGTGCTCTCAATTTGACTACAAACTTAATTAACCCAAGAAAGCAAATTGTTTTGTTATTTGTAGGTCATTATTTTTGAAAATGTGTGTAATAAGCTTTAAAAATTTATTTATTCTTATTGTTTATTTAATAATCCCAAATACAGATGCCACTTCTGGAGATTAAAAGTTATTTACCAGCCATTTCCTTTCTCCAGAGAGGATTACTCTGGCTTCTCACAGTATAATGGAACTCTAAGGACAAATGATAGTTAAGAATGCACTCTTCCGCAGGGGGAATTCATTATGGTACCACCTGCTAGCACCATCATCAGATTATCATTCTTTCTCTAATGGGTATCACGTCTCAGACACTTTTAGTAGGTGCTAAAAATTAAATGTAGTTTTTAAAATTTCCAAAGAAAAGTTTTAAGTGAAACCAGAACACACACACACACACACACACACACACACACACACACACACTTATTTCTATTATGATGAGTAATAAATGATATACACTTAGAAAAATGAATATTTGATCAAATTTTATTACCTGAACAACATTTATGACATTTATTTAAGTACCTTTATAATCAATATCTCCCTTTAGCTTAAAATAAATTTAAAACAAAATGATAATTCAAATAACTAAATTTTTGTTTACTATTAACATAATTGTAATATTTAATATTAAGGAAAATGTGGTTAAATTCTGGCTCTAGTAAAGCAGAAACACTTTGGAGCTTAAAAGAGACTGTTTGGTGGACTTGCACATTCTTATATCCCATCTTCAATACGGAGAAATCAAATTCCTTCTCAGATGTTACCTCATCAAAAAAGTACTTCTTTCACCTCCTATGCAAAACATCAGACAATAGACCTCACTGTTATAATTTCCTTAGCTTGCATCATTTTCTATCACATTATTGATTATATTATATTATATTATATTATATATTATATATTGAATTGCATATCCATTTATTATATGTTGCCCTGGCTACTAATACCTACTTAGGACTTAGCACGTAAAATGTTGTTCTGAAATGAAAATATGAGTGAAATTCAATCTTTAAAAAAATAAGACATTTTAGATTATTCTAATGAAACACTTGAATATGATCAATACTTAACATATCTCATCTCTGTCCTCTTACATGATGAATAGATATTTTCTTAAGCATTAAAATATAAACTCCTAAGGCTCAGTTATATAAATTTATATTTTAAAAATTTTCTCTTAGGCAAGTCTTTAAATTTCCATGATAGTGAATATTTTTATGTATAAAAATAGAAAATGGTATTGATTTGAAAAAAGATTGCTTGGCAAATAATATGAGAATGAGGGTATGATAATAATTGTGATTAATAATAATAACCACCATTTATTGAATGATTGCCACATCCCAACACATTGTGCTCAACAACTAACTCTTACAATAACCCCGTGAGGTGAGTCTTATCAATATAAAATTTTCTCCATTTTTTTATACCAAAGAACACACTGAAGCACAGAGAGTTTATGGAAGAGGCCCAGCATTACCCAACCACTGTGTGACAGAGCCAGGACTTGAGCCCACTGAAGTGACTCTGGACGCACTTCAGCCAGTTTGCTCCTGCATGTCTAGCTAGTTTTTATAATCTGGTGTTCTTATAAACTATTATTTAAAAGTAAAAAAAAAAATTGTAGTTTTGCTTAGGCTTTATGGATAAGAAGATGAAATTATCACAATATGAATAATCAGAACAATTAATGTGTAAAAGCTGCATATTCAAGGAAATCAATATTCATTACACTCATTTTTTTCTGAAAATTATATTAAAAACTATACTAAGTATCTTCCTTAAATATTTAAGAATTTTCAACATAAATATTCATTTTTCTAGTAGAAGTAATTTTTTACTTAAAATCATCTTTAGATAACCAAAAGCAATTTCACACTAAATCTTTAAGGTGAATATTAATAGTGAATATTAATATTTACTAAGTAATTAAAGCATATCTGACCTCTTATATGTGAAATAGTTTTATAGTTTTGGATTTCCTCATAAGATATATAAACAACTGAGTTACAAATGCCAAGAATCTTCTCTGATTCTCATACATTATATTCAAAACTATATTTCTGAAGCCAGGTGTTGTGGCACATGCTTGTAATCCCAATACTTAGGAGGCTGAGACAGGAGGATCCGGGTTCAGCTATTTAGTGAGGCCCTGCGCAACTTAATGAACCCGTTTCAAAATAAAGAATGAAAAAAAAAAAAAAAAGGAGTGGGGCTGTAGCTTGGAGGTAGAATTCCCCTGGGTTCAATCCTCAGTACTGAAAAACAAACAAACAAAAAACTATATTTGTGTTGTATACATAGTTTCACAGGATTAATATGGTAATTGGGATTTTAAATGACACACAGTTTATATGTATATATAAAGCACATATGCATATATGATATATATGCTTATATACACATAATTTAGTGTGATATGTATTATACATAATTTAGAGTAACCTACTTGCACATAAAAAGTACCATGCCTTTATTTAATATGATTATTTTAATTAAAACTACTGTATTGAGTTTTTGTTTGACTAACTTATTTTAATTCACCACACATGTCTGAATCCTTTCTCTACCAAACACATTAAGAAGCAGAAATAGAAGGAGGAATATTAACTAACATTCCAAAGTCGTAAGACCAATTAGTAAATGCAGAGGTATCATCTCACAGATGATGGGTTTTCAGACTGCTGTCTGAGTCACTCACACAGGCTCTTTCTTTCACCTTTTAAATATGTGCAGATAAGTCCCCTAATATGTTAGTTTGCTTTATATTGATAGGTTTTATGAGCTAAATACACCATATTAAAAACCTTCAACAATGTGAATAAAGAATTCTTCTCATTCTCCATGCACCTGTTCTCTCTCATTATGTCGAAAAATTTGGGATTATTCCAAAGTGCTCCATAATGACTTTTTGTAAGCAACACAAGTGGAGAAAATCCTTCAAGGAGAGAGGGAATTGATATTATAAGCTGTGCTAACTAACTAGGAAGGAGGGACATGAGAACAACAGGCAGAGAGTGAAGCATATGTTACTCAGAGGTAAGGAAGATAATGGGATAGAGAATCATGCTGTCAATGTAAAGAATCACCCAAGCAGGATCAGTCCCAGTTCTTGGAGTATCAGTTCACAGTCACAAATGATATGTTTTATCTATATTCATTTTTGTAGAATATTTAAGCAACATAACTTTTTTTACATCTTTGAAGATGTCTATAAGGGAAATTATTTTATATATCTTTAGCAATTGGCTTATAAATACCGCATAGTTAATTGTTTCTTGCAATTGAAATTGTTTATATTGTCTAATCAGTGATCCTTGTCTATATTTAAATTTTTCTCAAACTGTGAATGTTGACATTGTTTAACCATAGCTAATTTTTCCTCTAAAATTTAAATTATAGGAAGAGAATAAGGCTAAAATTTTAACTAAATCCTTCTATTTAAAATCCTAGTACTTCGGAGGCTGATGCAGGAGGATCACAGGTTTGCCATCAGGCTCAGCTACCTAGTGAGGGCCTCCACAACTTAGTGAGACCCTGTTTCAAAATAAAGAACAAAAAAAATTGGTCTGAGGGTGTAGCTCAGAGGTAGAATGTCCCTGGGTTCAATCCGCAGTTACACACACACACACACACACACACACACACACACACACACAATAGTATGGTATCAGGTGAATTTCAAATAGTTATCTTAACAGCTTCCACTTTTCTTTGAAATGTGTAAATTAGCCTTGAAATATGTTGTGTTTCTTTAATAGTTGCAAGACTATGATCTGCATCATTCAAATTATTCCAGATAATAAAAAATAAACATTTTTAATATTCAAAATTTTTGTAGAGGAGTTCTGGCTAAGTCAAGTAGAGATAAGGAACAAATAGAATTTGTGGATTGGAAGAAATTTTGTCTTCCTTCCTATCTTCCTAGCATTATGGTTCTATTTTAAGACAACATTGTTTCAGAAATATTATGATTAGTTTGAAGAATAATGAACCAAATAACAGGAAATTAATTGCATATTAGTATCCAATAAGGCCAACCCATCAATGGAAATTATGCCAGTTCATAATAGTACAATGGTGGTTATAGGAAGCACTTGAAAAAAATCTTTAGCTCAATTAAATTTTAATCCTTTTACATTCTCTTCTCTTTATTATAGTACTATTCTCTTCATTCTGCTACATTCCCTTCTCTTTATCATAGTACTATCATTGTTGTACTAATCTGCTATCAATCATACAACTCTGGTAGTTGGTTTTCAGCAAGAAAATATATACAGTTGCTCCTTGTCTCATCATGGGGTTATATATTGATAAACCCATCATTAATGGAGAGTATAATAAGTTAAAATACGTTTAGGAAATCTAATCTAACAAACATCATGGATTCAGCATCACAGCACACTATAGAGTGTTGGCTGTTTACCTTCATGATCACATGGCCGACTAAGGTCCTTGCTGCTGGCCAGTATTGCAAGACAGGATCATCCTGCATATATCTAGCCAGGAAAAGATCCAAATTCAAATTTCAACATAAAGCTTCTACTGGACATGTATTATTTTTGAACTATTGTCTACTAAAAAAAAATGTTAATCCAAATCACTCGAATCTTGAATTACCAATGCTCAGTGAGGTGTAGTAAGTAATAATTGCCAGAAAAATAAATTGATAATAAATTGATTTTTACTTTGTGATAAATACTGTATAAAGCATGTGAAATGTTGTGTAGTTTTAACCACTGAAACCAAAGTGTTAAAAGGAAAAGAAAAAAATGAAAGCAGAAACGTAATTTTTGATGAAGTAAATGTAGAAAAGTTTCAATTTATCTTATTTGGAATTTTTATGAAGTTATGTTTTCATTTGCCCTTACTCTTAGTATTAAGTACTGCACATTTCTTTCCTTCTAACTAAACTCTATGAATTGAAAATAACTTCTGCACTTTAACTGATAGGAAAATGCTATGCTAGAATATTTAAACAGCTCTCTTTGAAAATTGCCTCCCTTTGTTTAATGTCAGCATTTTGTGAGGCTGCTCCATTCCAACAGTGACAGGAATTTTAGGAAGGAAGTAGCCTCAGAAAAATAATAAGCTGTGGAATTCACATTCGACAAGCCCAAGAGTTAAAAATAGGAAAAAGACTTCCTATGATATTTTCAAATATTGTATATGCTGAGAATTGAGTATTTAGCTCAGATGTTTTTTCAGATGGTTGTGCTCTTCATTGAGGGGTTAGGCTATTTTGAGGAAGTGGAAGCAACCAGCATTTATTCTCTCGAGGTGAATTTGTATGTGGGCTTGTGTCAGAAATACTAAGGTCACATTTGGGGTCTCTAACTTTCTCTGTAAGCTTAAGCAATTTTATCAAAGTGCTTTGAGCAATAACTTCTCCAATTATAACTAAAATGGAAATAATAATTTTTTTCTTCACAGAGTTGGTGGTAGGCATACTTCGCACTTTTATGTTCTGCATAAAATCAATGTCTTGCTCTCATTTTCTGTCTAGCTTTAAGTGACTCATTTACTCTTTTAATAAATGTAAACAATAATAATATATTTACATGCAAGCAGGAATGTGGACCATATATCTATTTTGAGAATCATTTTATCAAATGAGTACATAAACGCTAGTCATGATTCTGCTCCATGGATTTGAGTAGGAGCCTTTCTAAGAGTGATAGCCTCAATATTCTTAAAAGTATGTATGACAACCAGAGCCCCTTGTCCCAAATGACATAACTACTCCACCTCAATTAGAATAAGTAAGAATCTGAAGCCAGATGTGATGGTGCATACCTATGATCTTAGTACTTAGGAGGCTGAGACACGAGGATGTCAGATTTGAGGCCAGCCTCAGAAACTTTTAAAAATAATAAAAATTTTAAAAAAAGGACTGATGTGTAATACAAGGATTGGAGATGTATGTTCCATCATATCTATTTTACACTTGTGGTTTATATAAGTAAAGAGAAGTATTTTATGGAGTTAGGGGACTAGAAGATGATTGGCAATCGCAAATATTGAAATCAAGTAGGACTCAGTATTATTTTCTATCATATTTGTCCCAGTAGAGGGAGTAGGCACAAAAACCTGATTTGTGTGGATTCAAGTACAGATGTGAAGCCATGTGTTATAGAGTACACTTGTAATTCCAGTAGTTGGGAGGTTGAAAATGGAGGATCACAGGTAAGAGAATAGCCTCAGCAACTTATCCAGGCCTCAACAACTTTGCGAGGAGATCCTATTTCAAAATAAAATAGGGCTGGGGGTGTCTCTCAGAGGTAGAATACCCCTGGCTTCTATACATAGTACCATAGACACATACACACATGCACACACACACACTCACACACACACACACATGCACACACAAAAATATGTGATAGCAAGAATGTGTAGGTAGTGATGACAAATGATCTTCATGGAGGTTTGCAGTAGTTTCTCCATAAAAGGAAGCAGGGATATTAGACAGTGTCTGGAAGTGTTTTGAGATAGTATAACTTAATATATAACTTTCTTAGATTTAGGATATCTAAACAAACTTAGCATCCTAATCATTAGCAAAATGGAGTAAACTAAATTTCATACTTTAAACCAATGCCTCCTTCTGAATTAATATGTAAGACAGTCCACCTAACAGAGAACACAGAAGCTATTGTTTGTGGTTTCTGAATGAAAATCAAATATGTTGACATAATTTGGTATGCCATTGACAATGCATTCTTGCATATTAAGCATTATTTGTTTTCAGAGATGGAATAATTCTTCCTCTACATTACTGGGATTGGGGAAAAAATACTTGTCCCATTTATTGACAAGTATTTTTCTTTCTGATGGATTTCATTGAAGTGAAGTATAATTTCACAGAACATGGGCAAATTCATGAGCAGTCTATTAAAAAAAAAAGTATTTTCCTGCTACATGCCACTGACCACAAACACCTCTTTCTTGGTTTCATCTGCTATTCTTTTTTTTTTTTCTTTTGCAGTACTGGGGATTGAACTTAGGGGCGTTCTACCTCCGAGCTACACCCCCAGCCCTATTTTTTATTCTTTATTATTTTGAAACCAGGTCTCACTAAGTTGCGGAGTGCCTCACTAGGTAGCTGGGGCTGGCCTCGAACCCGGATCCTCCGGTCTCAGACTCCCAAATGCTGGGATTACAAACGTGCACCACCACGCCTGGCTCATCTGCTATTCTTAATATCATTTTCCTCATTAATAGGGATTTTAACTCAGAATGATCCATTATCTTTGGTGTCCCCACTAGGAAAGCATCACATTTAATACTTAGGAATCCTGTCCTTTGCTGGGGATGTGGTTCATCAAAATATTCAGCAAAAGACCTGCTAGCACATTTTGATGACACAATGACCTTTTACCATGGTTCCTAGAATCCTAGTCCAGATGAGATTTTTTTGTTCTTTCTTTCTCTGAAAAAAATAGCTTATTAATACTAAAACTTATTTTAGTTGAATTCTTCCTATTTTACTTTCTCACTTATAAAATTAAAAGTTTATAATAAGAGAAGAAAGTTTTTTAATATGGTATTGTATTTTTCCATGAGTTTTTAATGTACAAATCTAAAATGGAATAGGAAAGTAAATTGTTGCCAAATTTTCATATTTTTCTTCCATTTTTCCATCTGTTTCTGAATATTTTTCTCAAGCCAACGTGTGGGAGTTTCCTCAGACTACATTCCCCTTATCAGCATTGTGATCTGTTAATAAACACAAGAAAAAAAGGAAAACATTCAGGCCATTATGCATTTAAGTACATAATCACATCCTCTGTAATCCTATGGTGTAATGATTATAATCAAAAGTCCTGCATAGATTAGTTGATATCAGTACAAATAAGACCTGTATAACTTAGAAGCTCATGAAAAAAAATACCACTGAATCAACAGTTCATTTCTTGAAGGAGACTAAGATATTGTACTACACAGAACTCCACACATACTTATTATTTTGTAATTCAGTCACATTCTCTCCTTTGACCTGCAGTACTCAATTCATCCTTTCTTTGTCACATTTACTTTAACTTACATAAGAAAGATTCACGTCAGGGCTAGAGAGCATCCTATTCAAATATTTTTAAAAATAGAGTGAATCCTGTGGGTCCAGAAATATCTGAGTTAGCACCTAAAATTGATAGTATCTTATGGAATGCGTATGAATTTTTTGTAGAAAAGTTTGTCTTCTGCTGATTTCTCAAATGTATCAGGAAGTTAAACTGAACGTCGGGCATTATTTGCACATTAATTCTGCATTGGCAGAGATGTTTAAGATTTCTTGAAATATATAAAGGCATCTCAGGATTTAGCTAATATTACTTTATTTTTATTTATTTATTTTTTTTGCGGTACTAGGGATTGAACTCAGCGGCATTCTACCTCCGAGCTACACCCCCAGCCCTATTTTTTATTCTTTATTTTGAAACCGGGTCTCACTAAGTTGCGGAATGCCTCACTAGATAGCTGAGGCTGGCCGCGAACCCGGATCCTCCGGTCTCAGCCTCCCGAATGCTGGGATTACAGGCGTGCGCCACCACGCCCGGCTTAATATTACTTTATATTCAATGAAGGAAACAATTCAGTGGGAATGATGTACATACACAAATATATCGATGCCAACCTCAATGTCATGCTCAGGGAGGTGAGGGTGTCAGTTGAGAGCCAAGGGGAGGTTCACCAAGTGCTATGTGCATGTATGTAGGTCTCTATCACTCATGATGTATTATTACAATGAACCATTAAAAAATAAATTTATTATGTCATTGATATTTTGAGTCAAATAACACATTAAGTTAATATTGTAAGAGAAACCCTTTTATGTCCTCATTTAATATGCCTGAGTTGCAACCTATGGTTGTGAACATTTTATTTTACATATCAAAAATGGTATATTTGTGTCAGATGTATGGATACTTTTCCACAGATTTCTGATAATATTGTATGTTTGTCTGTATACATCATGAACTCCAATCCTACATGTTTCTGTGTATGGTACTTTTCTGCCTACAAGGCTCTTTCACCCTTAATTTTTTTCTTTTCCTTAGAATTCATTTCAGTTATTCTCTTTTCCATGAGATAGGGACTAATTTTTACTTTTTATATCCAAGTCGCTGTGAAAATATATAAAAAAGCACTTTATTTTATATTGAGTTTTGTTATCCTAGATATATAAAAGAGACACAGTAGCTCAAAGGAATTCCTTAACTTCGGCCATCAGGCTACAAAGAGACTTTATAAACTGTTCTGCCTGAATGTTTACTATTTAGTTTTAATTTATCAATATCTCTTTTACATGGCCATATCCCCTAATAAACTACAAGTTTCTGGAGATAAGAAACTATTAATTTTTTCCATTTTTCTTGGTTATCAGTTGATGTGCTGTATAAGCAGCAATTGATAAAATAATTAATAGATGCATGTATATTTAAAATTGTATTGCAGTCCATGGCAGTACCTATTATCTAAACAGCTTTTCCATTGAAAACCTGTTACTTGTGTAAAATTAAAATAGACTTCCTCTTAGTGCTTCACTTTACTGCTCAGTAAATCCCTTGGTGGCCTTTATTATACATTTAATTCATTTCCCTTCTCATGTTTAAAAGCAACTCTTATTACAGTGCAAATCTTTCTATTTCTTTTTATTGCTATTCATCTATGCTGACTTCATGTATAATCCTTGCCATTCTCCTTTATTAAAATTGGATTTAATTCAATATAATACAAAAAACTATTTAATGATCATTAGCTAGCTTTTTAAAAGTGTCTAGTTGTGAAGAGAAAATTATTCCTGATGTAATAGAACAAGTTGATTTGACTTAGAAAAAGGAGTGAGATCTTATTCATCTTAAAATTTCTATCTTCAGTATATCTTCATAGTATTTTTCTCCCTAATTTTCCTCTTTTACTCTTCTTTATATCTTCTTGCTCTTGTTTCTCGTTCCTCTTTCTCCTCCTTCTTATTCTTTTTTAAACCTATTCTTATTGTTTTTTCTGTGAGAATTATATCATATAGGTGAGTAAATATCTTGCACTGATAGCTGCTCTAGTTTAAAGTTGTAGTCCAAATCCAATATTTATTCCAGGTTTTTCATATTTTATTAGTCTGTTAATATAGTTGCATTAAAATTA
>PVLC010010099.1:0-41421 GCA_004027655.1 Graphiurus murinus
AGAGGATCCGGGTTCGAGGCTAGCCTCAGCTACCTAGTGAGGCACTCCGCAACTTAGTGAGACTCGGTTTCAAAATAAAGAATAAAAAATAGGGTTGGGGGTGTAGCTCGGAGGTAGAATGCCCCTGAGTTCAATCCCCAGTACCACAAAAAAAAAAAAAAAAAAAAAAAAAAAAAAAAAAAAAAAAAAAAAAAAAAAAAAAAAAAAAAAAAAAAAAAAAAAAAAGACACAGAGCAGAAAGTTTGAAAAACTCAGAGTTTGGTGGGAAAAAGAGCATGTATAAAATTTCAGGCCAGAAGGGTACTGTTGTAGATGCTAGAAATTAGTCCCATATGTATGTATGTATGTATGTATGTATGTTTGTATTATGTATCTATTATTTATTTATTTATTTAATGTACTTTTTGTGGTATTTGTATTGAACTCAGAGACATTCTACCTCTGAGCTATATCCCCTGGCCTATTCTATTTTTTATTTGGAAACAGTGTCTCACTAAGTTGCTGAAAACTTCCCTAAATTATTAAGGCTGGCTTCAAATCTACAATCCTCCTGTATTAGCCTTCCCCATACCATAAATACATATACAAATGCACAAATTTCAAATACTTCTAAAGTAGCTGAGTCTAAACTTAATTATCATCTGGGTTTCACATCCCCCAATATTAATCTTTCTTTGCAGAAATAAACAGTCATATTAGGTCCCTTGAATTCTTCTAGTTCCTTCAGAAATATGTTTACAGATATCTACTTTATTTATTTTTGTATTTCTTAAACATTGTATGTACAACTCATATTTCCTTCAATACTTAGTCCATGTATTCTGGAGATTTTTTATCTTAGCAAATATATAATTAGTGCAAATGTAATAGCCTCCACATCAATATTCTCCTATTGGATATATATAGATTATTTTCAATTTTTCACCCTTAATAAGAATGCTGCAATGACTGTCTTAAAAACATCCAACTAAGCTGGGCATGGTGGCACACACTTGCAATCCCTGTACTTGGGAGGCTGAGATTGGAGGTTCCGGGTTCAAAGGCAGCCTTAGCTATTTAATGAGGTCCTCTGCAACTTGGTGAGATCCTGTTTCAAAATAAAGAATAAAAATAGGACTGGGGGTATAGCTCAGATTTGGAATGCCCCTGAGTTCAATCCCCAGTACCACTAAAAAAGAGAAATTTAAAAAAAATCCAACTTACTAAATAGACAACTTCACAAAAGAAAAATACAAATGGTCAATAAATACATTAAAAATGTTCAACACCATTAATAATCAGGGAGATGCAAATCAAAACTACACTGGGATTCCATTTAATCCCAATCAGAATGCCAGTCATCAAAAAGTAAAACAACAGTAAATGCTGAAGAGGATGTGGGGAAAAATGAATTCTTATACACTATTGTTGGGATTAAAAAATTGTACAGCCACTATGGAGATCAGTGTGGAAATTCCTCAGAAAATTGGAAAGGATCTACCATATGATCTATTTATACCACTCCTATGTATCTTTCCAAAGAAAACAAAATTAGAATATTACAGTAATATATTCACATCCATATTTATAGCAGCACAAATCACAAAAACGAAATTATGGAACCAACCTAGATGTCCATCAACAGATGAATAAATTACAAAATTATAGGATGGATATACACACAGTAGAATTCTACTCAGCAATTAAGAAGAACGAAATTATGTCATTTGCAGGAAAATGGATGGACCTAAAGGACATCATGTTAAGTGACACTAGCCAATCACAGAAAGGGAATGGTCATATGTTTTCTCTCATATGCAGAAGCTAGGATGTAATTGGAACACCAGAGAGACTTCAGATAATGAAGGAGGAACTCTAGTGGTGCCAGGGAGTTTGTCTACGGGAAGGAGGGGAGGGAGTGAGGTTCATTAGTAGAGTTACTACCATTGACTATGTGTACTTATGTGAAAATACGAGTGTCAATCTCAGTACTCTGTATTGAGAAGGGGGAAGATGGGGAGGCCAGAGGAGCCCACCGAGTGCCATGTGCATGTATGTCACTATCAACATGAACTGCATTATGATGGGAGACTATAATACACTAATTAAAGGATTTTTAAAAGGCATCCATTTACCTGGGTGTGGTGGTACACACCAGTAATCTCAGTACTTGGGAGGCTGAGACAGGAACATTACAAGTTCAAAGATGGCCTCAGCAACTTAAGGAGATGCTCAGCAATCTAGTGGGACCGGGTTTCAAAATAAAAGATAAAACAGGGCTTGGGGTGTAGCTTGGAAGTAGAATGTCCCTGGGCTCATTCCCTAGTATCAAAAAAGAAAAAATCTAATCTTTATATGTGTTTATATCACTAGGTAGGAAAATAGGTACCTGTATGTTTGTATCACTTTGAACCTTACTGTGATGGATAATTAAAATGCACAAATAAAAATATCAAAACGTTCATACTATTTTCAAGGCAATGAATTAGACTGCAATTTTAATGGACCCTTGGAGAACAAACAAAACACTTGGGTGTAAAAGAAATGCTTTCTTTTTTAAAAATTTTATTTATCTTATTTTTATTTTAAAGAGAGGAAGAGAAATTGATAGGAAGAGAATGTAAAAAGGAAGTAAAAGAGAAGAGTGAGAGGTACAAGAAGTGAAGGAGGAAGAGGACAAGATGATGTGAAAGAGAAAGAAGACACGAAAAAGAGAAAGAAGGTATGAAGTCCAGAAAGAGGAAGTGAAAGAGAAAATGTAAGAGGTCATGAGAAAAAAATAGAAGTGAAAGGAGGAGGACATGAGAGGAACAGGAAATTGAGAAAATTCTTTCTTAACTGGCAATAACAGGTAGCAAGAACTTTATGATTGCATTTGGTTCTTACCTTTCCAAATATACGATTAGGGGTATTGAAATGATTCCCAGGTAGATGTTGAACACACCAAAGATTTATAACACAGTTGAGGATTCTCAAATTTGAGAAACTTCATTTTTTTGTGTATGTGGTACTGGTGATTAAACCCAGGGGCATTGTACCTCTGAGCTACACCCTAAGCCCTATTTTTTTTTATTCCTTGTTATGAAACAGTGTCTCACTAAGTTGTGGAGGGCCTCACTAAGCAGCTGAGGCTGGCCTTGAAACTCAGATCCTCCTGTCTCAGTCTCCCAAATACAAGGATTACAAATGTGCACCAACACATTCGGCAAACTTCAATATTTTAAGGCAAGGAACAATTCAGATGTGACAGCATAGGCCTGTAATCCTAGTACTTGAGAGGCTGAAATAGGAAGGTCGCAAGTTTGAGACAAGCCTTGGCAACTTAGCAAGAACCTGTTTCAAAAGATAAATAAAAATTGCTGTGGTTGTAACTCGGACGTAGAATTCCCCTGTGTTCAATCCTCAGTACAAAAAAAAAAAAAGACAAGGAAACTGGCCCAACTGTTGCCCCATAAGGCAGTATTATTTCTATTACTATTTATTAAGTAATTAATCTATCTTTTATCCAAATAAAGATACAGCTGCTATCTTCAAATTCTATATGCACACATCACATCAAATTAATTCTGAATATATTTATGATCTAAATTTTATACTGAGAAATAACTTTAGGAAAAACTTCATACAGCAGATCTATGTTCCTAGAATAGAAAAAGATTTCTGATGAAATTTAATAAATATTAAATATGATGGAGGAAATAGCCACTCACTGCCATTAGCAAGACTTGATATACTATAAAATTAAGAGGAGAGACTATCAGCTCGCCAGAAAGGACTTATATCCAACATATAAAGAGTTATCCTATAGGTAAACAAAAAAAAGACAGCACTACAGGAAAATAATGGGAAAATTAAACCCCAATGCCTTTTAAAAGAGCTATCCAAAATCCATTAAATATTTTAAAAGTTATAAAAATTCCTTAGGTATCAAGGAAATGGATAATGGATGAGCAGTCAGAACACAGCATTTGTCAAGTAAGTTTATCAACTTATATGGGCACAATTTGTGGTGTCCCCAAGTAATTACAATAGTAACATCAAAGATCACTGACCACAGATCACTATTATTGAGATAGTCACTCAAAAGTTTGTAATATTCTTAATCATTTTCAAAATGTGACAAAGACACAAAGTGTTGAAGATGATACCAACATACATGCCCAACACTGGGTCATCTTTAATTTGTAAAATATGCAGATAACTTGAAAATGCAATCAAGCAGAGCACAACAAAATGAGGTATCCCTGTAGAAATAAATGTGAGATATTACAGCTTGATATTTATTTATTGTATAAACATGTTTGACTGTTACTAATCCATAAAGAAGAACAAAATCATGTCATTTGCACGGAAATAAATGGAACTGGAAACATTATGTTAAGTGAGATTACAAAAAGTAACAAATCATATGCTCTCCCTAATATGCGGAAGCTAGGGAGAAAATGGGTCATAAGAGGGACTCAGACGAAGCAGAAGAAACCTTAGATAAGCAAAGAAGGTGACTTAACTGAAGGTGATGAGGGAAAGGAAACACCCTAATGCACATGATGTGCTTTCACAATCATATCAAAGTCAATCACTAGACAACTTGAGAAGAAGGGAGGGAGAGGTAATGGGGCAGAAAATGGGGAAGGGTTAAATGAGAGATGTGTGCATGCATGTCTTTATCAGCTTGTATCTAACAAAGACATGTGATTACAATGCACCAATAATATATATATATTTAAAAATTAGACTAACAGACATCAAAGGCCCATGTTGGAAGTTTACATTTGTCTAATTTCAGAACTAGGGACAACACACAATTCACTCTTTTTTGTTTGTTTGGTACTGGGGATTGTACCCAGGAGCTTTCTACCTCAGGGCTATACCCTCAGACATTTTTATTTTTTTTATATTGAAACAGGGTCTTGTTAAGTTGCTGAGGCTAGTCTCAAACCTGCCATCCTCCTGTCTCAGCCTCACAAGTACTGGGGTTATGAGCATGCACAACCATACCCAGTTCACAATTCACACTTCTGAGGATATAACTATTTTTCCTTTCTCTCCCGGAAATGTAGAAAAATCTGAGAAATACTGTACCTTTATTCTCAAGTCAAGAATGGGTCTTCAACTGAAGAGGGTCAAGAGCACCAATGGCTGATGGAAATCACATCCTATGATGGCCCAAACTCTCTTTTACCTGAGAAAGGGATGTATTTCCTTGTTCCAGCAGGACAAGGAAGCACTCCTTGATCCCAAGCTGATCTGGGGAATTGAGTGATTGACCTGAGTAACTCAGACCACAGTAAGGATGACTTGGGACATTTGGGTGTCCAAAGCATAGGAGGACCAGAACCTTGCAGCTGATGGCCCCAGGAGTGCTCCCAGGTCAGTAAGGAATATACCAAAATCATATCTGGACCATGTCCTAACACAAGGCTTTGGTCACATCTGGACTATGTCATAATGCAAAGCTTTGGCCATAATCCACAGGAGGATACCAGGTTTTTCTGAAGTGATTTTGGCTGTTCTCTTGGGATTTAGACCAGGGACATTTGTGGCCAACACTGCAGGCACGTCAGTGTGCATTTAATTCCTTGTATATATACTACTTAACTCAAAAGTGTGTGAGTGTGTGTTTCTATGTGTGTGTGTGTGTGTGTGTGTGTGTGTGTGTGTGTCCAGTGTGTAGGGTTGCCTATTATTAAGGCCTAATCCCTGACATGGAACATGGCTGTGAAATGGGGGAAAAAAGGAGAAGAATTAAATAATGAACTAGGGTGAAATTATGGATTCATTACTTAGAAAGCACAAAAGATTAATTTGCATGCTTATATCATATTTCTTCCTTAATTACAAATAACTGATAATTTAAAAAGTACAGAGAATGCTGCAAAACATTTCATGTGCCTGAATAGAAAGAGTAGCATCAACTTAACGGATAGCTGATTTTAACTGAAAGAGTGGTAGAATCTCCCTTTTGAACACAAATTCCTTCTTCTTTCAGTCAGAGAGGCTCATGTATGAACTGCTTTTTTGATGGGTATTGTACTGTTTAACTTTTCCTCATTGGGAGAAGTCCACATTGGTAAAATAGATAGTCCCAAAAATTTGCTTGCTATCTACATTGCCAGATTAATAGTGTACAAATATTTCCAATGCTTGGTGGGCATGGTGGTGGACACCTGTAGTTCCAGTACTTGGGAAACTGAAACAGGAAGATCTCAGGTTTGAGGATAGCCTCAGTAATGTAGTAAAACTCTCAGCAAACTATGGAGACCCTGTTTCAAAATAAAAAATAAAATAGAAGATGGGTGTGTATCTCAGAGGTAGAATGTCCCTGGATTCAATCCCTAGTGCCAAAAAAATCCAATGCTTTGTAATGAAAAGTATCAGCATCGGGTTCTTTATTTTAAGGTCTTTGGAAATTCCTCTCAGGTACTTTGTCTCATGGTATCTCTGCCCATACATTAAGTGAAGGCATGCCCAAGTGGCCTAAAGTTTAAGAAAACTCTAAATTTGATTTCTAACAGCTTTTCAGAGAAGCAAAGGATCCAATGAGAACTTGCTGCTTTGCTGTGAGTCCCCTACCTATCAGACCTCAGTGTTTCCTGCTTTCCTCCTGGTGAGAATATTTGCCTCTAGGAGCTGTGGAAAAGACACAGCGAATGGTTACAAACTTGTCATTGATTTTGATGATGAGCAGCTGGGAAGAAGATTTTTCATAAACATTCTATTCCCCTGAAGCTTGTACTCTACTACTGTGAGTGGAATGATAATTGTGTTTCTACAGGGAGGTGAAGTCAGAGAATCAGATATATATATCAGGATATGACTTCCTATCTCCCACACAAAATAGATGTCAGAACCGTTGCATAGACAGGGTCCTAACAACTAGAAGGAGGCAGGTGAGCAGGTCCTTTTTCAGTGTCAGAAACAGAGTCCATGAGGGAAGGAGATGCATCAGGAGCCTGGGTAAGTGATTTCGTCGGCCAAGTGATTCTTCTGGGTTTGCAATGGGTCTATTGCCCAAGGCACATAGAGAAGAGGCATTCCTGAAGCCTGAGCTGAGGTAGTGCACCAAGGTGGGTCACAGCTCACCTGTCCCTGATGTGTCCTAATGCAATTTAGTGTGGTCCATAGGGACCAACTGTTGGTGCTCAGTGCGAGTGACCATGAAACCTGGCTAACCTAAATCTTCCATAGGTCCTTTATTCTCACAGGATGGGTTATTTGCAAAGGATAAAGAGAAAGATGCACTCTATTGGGATGCCAACATTTGTGGGTCTCTCAATGTTCTCCATAAAGTGTTAGCTGTGTTTCAGAATATCTTTTTAAAATGGGGGTATTCTCTCCTCCTCCTCCTCTGCTCCTATTCCTCCTCTCCTCCTCCTCCTCCTCCTCCTCTTCCTCCTCCTCCTCTTCTTCCTCCTCCTCCTTCCCTCCAATAACGCACCCCTAGGAGAAAGAATGGATTAGTATCCTAAGCAGTTTATAAAAATAAAGCTTCCCTCTGAGGCAACATTGGGGCAGGCTTGCTTGTACTTCATGTTGTAAAACCAGGGCTTCCCCAGTTGAGCTTCTTCAGCTATGGCACAAATCTGTACCTGCAGGATCTTCCTGGGCCTCTTGTCTCTGTGAATCTTGGGGTATGGAAGAGCCTGGACAAACACATATGACTTTCAAACTGAATTTCACAAGTGATAAATTTTTTTAAAAAGCCTTTTGTGTGAGAATAAGAAGTCTTTTGCCTTTGTGAACAACCCTGAAACTGATAGGCTCATTTCTATTGGGTTTGCAAACAGTTTCCAATCTCAGACTCTTCCCATTTCCTGACAGTCTTGGTGAGCAGGATGAGGTGTTGAGAAGCACATGACTTTCTAGAAAAGAAGAGTAATGCCCTGTTTTAGACAGCTTTCCCATTACTGTCACCAAAGTGCTCAACAAGAACAGCTTAGAGGAGGAAAGGTTTATTGGGCCCATGGATTTAGAAGTTTCAGTCATGAAGGCCAGAAGCATAGACAGCCAGGGGAGGAGCAGGGATGAGGGACATATATAATCCCCAAGGCCACGCCCTCCACGGTTTACCTCCTCCAGCCACATCATACCTGCCTGGGTTACCACACAATAAATAGATCCTAATTATGAATCCATCAATGGACTTACCTGCTGATAACATTATAACCTTCATGATTAAGTTCTTTCACCCCTGAACATTTTTACCAACATATGAGCTTTTCCAGGGAACAGTCTATATTCAATTCAATACGATTCCTTATGGGATTGGGTAGGGGTAGGAATGGACTTCTGCCAGCAATAGAAAAAATCCTCTGTTTCAATTAGCAGATGAGGTGAGAATAAACGCCTTCACTATCCTACCTTTTAAGGAGGCTGTTTTGTGAGACACAGGATTGAAGGAAGCTACTTGAATGTGTGTGTATGTGGTTCAACCTCTTCCTAGCTATAGAAGGAAGGGTGAAGAGGTTTCAATTTTCAAATTGCCACAGACATTTAGGTGAATCAGCAGCTTTCTCAGCAGCCCAGCACCTGCTAGAAACAAGGAAATGTGCCTTGTCTGGGTGTGCTTACTAGCCTCAGTCACTCTTTCCCTCTGCATATCTGGCCTCTCTGCTCTCCTTCAGCAGCTATTTTTTTAAGTGGCACTGGGGATTGAACCCAGGGGCATTTTACCTCTGAGCTATACCCTCAGCCCTATTTTATTTTATTTTGAAAGAGAGTCTCAGGTTCATGAGAGTCTCTATTTGCTGAGGCTGTCCTCAAACCTGCAATCCTCCTGTCTCCGCCTCCCAAGTACTGGGATTACAACCATGTGCCACCACACTCAGATTTCCTTCAGCAGCTTTTAGGAACAATCAGAACATGCTTGGGAGCCTGAGAGAGGGGAGGAGGTCAGACATACAACTCTGCTGCATACAGGTGGCCTAAGTCACATGCAGGTTGATGAGTCATCTAGGGAAGTGTGCTATGGTCACTGTCAGCCTGAGAATTCTGCCTCATGTGGGGACCCTGAAGAACCCTTGGGGCTGCCCTCCCCCTGAGGTTCAGTCTCAGCTCTTGTCTCTAGCCTTCCCCCTGTCAGTGCTCTTGGGTCTGTCTCCAACTCACTACAGTGTCTCTCCCACTCTTACCAGCCCAGGTCAAAGGCCATCCCATAGTGCAGGGCAAGCAAGAGTCTCCATGGTCTGCAATTCTGCTCCCCGAATGGTTAATATTGGAGAAGCAGCTAGAAATCTTGTGGGTTTACTCTCTGATTTATCTGGCTCAGGAAAACTTTAATACTCCCGATATATCTTGGTCCTGTGTGTGGATTGTTTCTCAATATATACATTTAATGAGTTATGGACAAAACTTATATTGACAAATAAAATACTTGTCTGAATTTATTGAAAAAAATTACGATGATCACACTTGAATGGGCAACTCTTCCTTGTTTTATAGAGCCTTCTTCTCAGCAAAAGGACAGAAAATAATGTTCCCACTCCGTGTGTGTGTGTGTGTGTGTGTGTGTGTGTGTGTGTGTGTGCATTTTTACTGTATCCTGGAAGACAATCCTGTGAAAGACATTGTGAAAAAGCTTGTATGCTGATCTTGGCATCCCAGCCTCCAGAAATATGACATCGTTTTCTTCTGTTGTTTATGCCATCTACTCCCAAACATTATATTATCAAAACAGTAAAGATGGACATATACCATGCTAAAGATGACATTGTGACCGCCAGGCGGGGCCTCAGCCTCAGCTCCTGCCTGCCAGCAGTCCAGGGCCCATACAAAGGCCCCGCTGCTGGCCTGGGGGGAATAGCCTCGCCTGCCCTATCCTGGCCTTACCCAGCTGCTAGGCCGCCTGCAGTCCTGGCCTCAGTCGCTAGACAGCTGCACCCTGCCCCCTGGCTGCTAAGGCTGCTTTAGTGCTCCTTCCCCCGAGGCCACTGCGGTCTCTGGCACCCGCCCGCCGCCAAGGGGGGCAAAACCAGCTCACTGCAGCCGAGGGATTCTGACTCTGCACCACACTGCGTGCCCATGCAAGGAAAGAATCGCGGTGCACTTTCCGGCGGTAGCGTGATTATGTGACGCTCCTTCCTGGCCTCAGTTCGCAGGTGGCCCCGGCTGAGGCACGCTGTTATCCCGACTCACTTGGCCATTGTTCTTTCTACAGCCAACATGAAGTGGCCGAAGTTAAGAAAAGCAAGTAAACGCAAGACCTGCCATAAACGGTATAAAATCCCAAAAAAGGTTCCTGAGCACCATCGAAAATTGAGGAAGGAGGCTAAAAACGGGGTCATAAGAGACCTAGGAAAGACCCAGGACTTCCCAACAGTGCTCCCTTTAAGGAGGCTCTTCTTAGGGAAGCTGAGCTGAGGAAACAGCAGCTTGAAGAACTAAAACAGCAACAGAAGCTTGATAGGCAGAAAGAAAAAGAAAACTTGAAAGAACTCTGGTAAGTCATCTGATCTTGGACCTCTGGAGGAATTTGGACAACACAAAACTAAGAAAGCCAAGTCGGGCAAACAGAATCCCAAGAAGTTACATTGTCAGGAACTAAAAAAGGTCATCGAAGTCTCAGATGTTGTGCCTGAAGTGTTGGACGTCAGAGATCCTCTTGGCTTCAGGTGTCCCCAGGTAGAAGAGGCCCTTGTCCAGAGTGGACACAAAAAACTAGTTCTTGTATTAAATAAATCAGATCTGGTACCAAGGGAGAATTTAGAAAGCTGGCTGAATCATTTGAAGAAAGAATTGCTAACTGTGGTGTTCAAAGCCTCAACAAGCCTGAAAGACAAAGGGAAGATAAGGAAGGTAAAGAAGAAGGCTGTTCCATTCAAAAGTAAAGTCTGCTTTGGCAAAGAGTGCCTTTGGAAACTTCTTGGAGGTTTTCAGGAGGCTTATGGCAAAGCTATTCAGGTTGGTGTAATTGGTTTCCCAAATGTGGGGAAAAGCATCATCATCAATAGCTTAAAACAAGAAAGGATAAGGAATGTTGGTGTATCCATGGGGCTTACAAGGAACATGCAAGTGGTTCCCTTGGACAAAGAGATCACAACGATTGATAGTCCGTGCTTCATTGTGTCACCAGTTAACTCCTCCACTGCACTTGCTTTGTGGAGTCTAGCAAGTATTGAAGTGGTAAAACCAATAGAGGCTGCCAGTGCCATCCTGTCCCAGGCTGATGTTAGACAGGTAGTATTACAATATACTGTCCTGGACTATAAGAATTCTCTGGAATTTTTTACCAAGCTTGCTCAAAGAAGAAGTCTGCACCAAAAAAGTGGAAGCTCAGATGTGAAGGTGCTGTCAAACTGCTTTGGTCTGAATGGACAGGTGCCTCATTAGGTTACTATTGACATCCCCCTACTCCCTGGACTGCTCCTCCATATTTTAATGAGAGTATTGTGGCAGGCCTGAAAAGGAGATTAAATCTGGATGAATTGGAAAAGAACAATGCATATACTATACAAGCCACCAGGGGCCCTAGTTTAGCCAGTAGCATCCTTTTCCAGTCTTCGGGTCTGACAAATGGAATGATAGAGGAAAAGGACATACATGAAGAATTGCCAAGACAGAGAGAAAGGAAATTGGAAGAGGAAGATGAAGACATTGTCAGTGACGAAGAAAGAGTTGATTGTGAAAAATCTGGTGAAAATGTCTCAGACATATCCCCTGTAAAATAGACAAGAGAAGTACCACCTGAGGAATCAACAGCAATATTAGGTGAACCATCTGCAACATCTTTTATCTTGGATAAAAAGACTAAAGAGGATGATGCTTATGACTTAGCACAGATTACATATAACAGATATGTGTCTCTTATGCTCTGTGTGTATAATGTGCTAGGTTTGCCTTGACATAAACTGTAAATTTTGTGAATATGTACCATGATGCATATATTAAAATAATCAAAACAGTTTAAAAAAATAAAGATGACATTGTTAAATCTCAAACACATCCTGATTTTATGCTCCTTTAAGTGAATCAAGGTTCAGAATAGAAAAAGGATCCACCCACTCAGTGTGATCCACTGAGAAACAATGCCTAAGCTAACCACAGGTGCATCAGCACCCTCAGGGATGGAACAAAAGTCAGAGAGGTCAGCAGCCAGGTCCATCACCAGGAACTGGGACAATGATCTCGGACCTGTGAAAGGATTCTGGAGTCCTGGAAAAGATGAGACTCTGGATGGAGGAGCATTCAGGACACAATGGAAGAGGGAGAAGCACACTGATTTTCCTTCACTGTTACATCCTTTGCTAGTATGTCCTTGAGTCAGCAACAGTCAGGGGGCCTGGGTAACATGGGTTCCTGTGGTACCCAACAGAGCAGGTGATGGATGGACATAGGAATGGAGGTCCTAAATGATGAACACAGAGATCAGGAAACAGAAACTACTGACACCTGAACTAAGTCAAATGCCTGATCCAGAAATCTCTGTGGGGCTGTATTGACCACATTAGATCTGGGTTGCTTTAAGATTCCTTGAATCTGTTTTGAGTGATCTGGCAATTTATTGACACACACACCTGTGTTTTGATTGAGGATTTGTTTGCTTGTATCTCAGTGACAACATGTGAAATGATGGCATCTGTGAGGGAAATTCCTCTCATTTCTTTACTTGGATTGAGTTAAATTTTTAAAATATTTTATAGCTTATACTTTCCTACAAAATAAGAATATCTATAACCTGAGTACCTCATCAAATGCTTTTATACATTCTAATTGAAAACATTAAAATCCATAAAAGAACACAAATGATTAGAGCAATTTTTACATATTATTTGTATTGGTAAATTCCTCCAACCATGTAAAGTAACACTATAATGTTGTCATATCTCCAAAGGAAATGACTATGCACCATGCCAGTATTCTTAAATACCTGTTTTTCGTGGCCTGCAGATTTTTACAAATTGGAGCTAAAAAACATAGAAATAATGTGGAAAAAGATATTGGGGTGTTTAAATATTTGAATGAATTCACCAACAAAACAATAGGAAAGAAAAAGAGGACTAGAAATCAGTGGCCTTGGTGGGGGAGGGATATGTCTTGACTTAAAAAAGAGCCAATTGTTGTTTGGCTAGAGGTGAGAAAAATCACAGTTTATATTGACTTTATTGACACGGTAACTTGAATTCATCAATTTGCTGCCATAATTTGGTTAGAAGGGACTTGGATTTGATGCAGGCCCTAAGTGTAGTTACATACCCTGTTGATAATATCATATCACAAACCAAAGAACAGGCTAGGCAGAACTGTTTAAATGTATTGGTGACCCAATGATCAAAGCAGGTTGCTGATAAATCTGGCAAAGGTCTCAGGATCTTTCCATATAGGACAGTTATTAGGAGCATACTAGGCAGGAGCTGCTTATGGCATTCCACAGGTGACCGAAAACAAACTGCTGTCCTTACCTACCACTACAATTCAACCAGAAGCCCAGTCCCCAGTTGGCCTGTTTGAAGCTTGGAGAAGTCATATTCCACATCTGGTAATGTTGCTTGCTTCTATCCATAAATCTACCCCCAAACAATGTCCTATTTGAATGAGGGCCTACAAAGAGGCAGGTAACATCTAAACAGCAAAGAATAGTACTTAAAGATTTGTCATATTCTTTTTATTCATAGAATTTGTATCTAGTGTGTATTTTGTGATGTCTTCTAAGTAAAGAGATGTGGCTAAAGGATTTGTGACACTCTTTACATGTGTAGGCTTTCTCTCCTTTAGGCATTCTCTGATACACAGTAAGAGATTAAACTCAATTACACTATCCCCTCAATTAGCCCTTAGGTATTTTTGTGTCTATTTATTTCTGCAGTGAGTATTTTATTAAATTTAATGTAAAATATAATGCCCCAGTGAATTTTTTTTCCTTTTTCAGGGAACATACCCAAAGTTTTTATATTATGTCAGGAAAGCCATTGATATTACTGAGATAATTATTAAAAAACTTGGAGAATGGGGTATTAGAAGTCACATAGTTTATTTGAACTGTTGACAGGCTATAGGATTGACTCCCCGATTTTAGGAATTAGATTCTGGTTATTGCATTTCTTGATTATCTACAGTTCCTCACTCCTAAATCTTATCCCTGGCTGCACATGAATCACATGCATTCTCCTCTGCCTATATGATAGTGTTAGAAGCCTTCTTAGTCATCACCTTTGAGGTCACCTTGGTCCAGCATGAGAGGAGGACAAACCACCCACTTGGTAGATTTATTTGGACATAGATAAGTCTCCAAGGATCAAATGGGACTGATATCCTGGGACACTGACATAAGCAGGGAACCTGAAAACTATCTTGCTTTACCCTTTCCTTCCCTGATTCATCCATGACTATCTTGATGTGTTTCCCTGACTCATCCTATGACTGCTTTTATTATTTCCTGTGATTAAAAAATTCTTACAATATTTGGGTTAATACCCTCAATATAGGAAAGACACTGGTGGAAGGAGAGCTAGGATAGCTATCTCTCCTCATTAGCCACCTCAATTGCCCTGTTGCTCTAATAATAATTTTCTTTAAAAATCATTGAATCCACAGTTGTTCATGAAAGAAACGTCTAATCAATCAGCCAAAACCATCACCATTGCAATATATTATCTCCCCCTTTCTTGTTGCTCTTTTATACAGGTCAACCCACACAGGGCATTGTAGGTTCTGAATGCTTTTCTTTTTATGATAAGTATCTTGGAGGATTTACTAAATGATGTGCATAAGAAATAACATTTTGTAGAGAAACTCATATTTCTTACTTTCTTCTCACTTCAGGCTTACTTTCAGGAAGGAAAGTTCTTACCTGTGTTTTCGCGTCTTTTCATTAAATTTTTTGGGTCTTCTAGATATAGGATCATATCATCTACAAATAAAGATCATTTTATCTTTAGCTAATTATATATATATATATATAGAGAGAGAGAGAGAGAGAGAGAGACATTACATATTCATATATATAGTATATATATGAAAAAGTTCTATTTATTCAATTCTACCAAATATGGAGAATATACAAAGAAAAGCACTGGGTAATGTTTCATAAATAGTAATTCATGACCCACACAACATGATACCCAATTGTACCATAACTTTATTATAAAAACAATAACATCCTATTAATACAAATACGATATATATGGACAAGATTCTCAAAGTTGTGATTAAAGTTCTCTTGAAAAGAGATTAGTAGAGAAGCCACACCACCACACTGTAGGGTGGACATCTGCACTGACTTTTGTTTCCCATAGCCTGGAATAAGAGTTTCATGGTTGTCTGAAGATAACATTTCATGTGTTCAACTTTAGTATAAAAACAATACAACCCATTCAGTTTCATTACATAAACGAAGTTAAATTAACACATAGTCTACATGAGGCATTGTAAAATCCATAGTATGGTGCCTGGTTAAAACACAGATGATAAACACTCAAGAAGCATTATTTTCCCTCTCATATACGGATATTACAATTCTGTATTCTCTTGTTTTAAAGGCTCTATTACTAGTAAATGTTGAGTAGAAATAAATTTATATTCTTTTAAAAAGAATTACCATTTTTCTCTGGTGATACAAAAATTTTTTAATATTTCTCAGGCCAAATAATATGAAAGACTGAAAAACTTTTTTTCTATGAACATTCACTATACTTTTCATGAACTAGCAAGGTTTTCTCTCTCCCTATGGTGCACTGGTAAAATGGCTTATATTCTATATTCACAATTTGTTTTCTTACATGACACAGAAGCCCAGAAATCACATGGCAGGCTGATTGGTCTCCCTACTACAATTCAACCAAAAAGCCACCCACCTTTAGATTTTACTGATGCTTTTTCTATTTCCCATTAATTTGTCATGAAAAACTGATGCAACAATACCTTCCTACTACATAATGGGCCCTGCAATCTCTGGTACAGCAGCAATTGGCAGCAAGTTTTCGTATAATATTTGGGAAATAAGATGTCAAATAAATATGCTTGAGGTGAAATAAATCTATAGTACTTGCCCTTCAAAATCTCATATATTGTCAATTGAAAATGGACCCAGTGATTATAAGTGTAAGCTACTCAAAAATCAATGTGTTTGTTCCTTTGAGGCACACAAATATACTATAATAATATGGAGAATGTATTCTCTATGAAATTCTGGATTAGTGTAAGGTCTGAAATTATCAAGTCCCTTAGTTGATTCTAGCATATATCCTCTAATGTTATTATTATATTTGAAAACAGAACCTCCAATTTTTTGGTTTAAAGAAAGTAATTTTTCTAATAAACTTTCTGGAGAAGTCAAGGTCTATATTTGGATAAAATCCAATATTCATTCCATGCATATGGATTTCAGGTATGATTTCTCTGATATTGCATAAAATACAAGTAATATAAAATATTGTGACACATTCTCTTCATCTGTAGGGGTTCTCTCTGGTAAGTGTTCTATGATGCACAGCACGAAACAAAGAATGAGCAAACTATTTAATGTATCGTTTATATTTATGAGGTTCCTCTCCACTATGTATTCACTATGTAAACCAAATGAGCCAAAGAACTAATAAAATATTCAGTATATTTTTTTTGTATTTGCACGGTTTCTTCCAATGTGCATTCGCGCATACAGAACAAAACATAATATTTGAAGAAAATCTCTATTACATGCTGTACATTTGTTGGTTTTCTCTCTAGTGTACATTTTTTCATGGACAATTAGATGTGAATATGACTAAAATATTCACTACATTCTTTACCTTTTAGGGTTCCTCTCCAGTGTGATTTCTTTGAAAGACAAGAAGATATTCAGGAACAGTAAGATTTACTAGTTTACTACAGTCTTTACATTTCTAGGGTTTCTCTCTAATAGGGATTCTCTCATGGACAAAATACGAGGTACAAGCCAAGGATTTACTACATTTCTTACATTTGTAGGGTTTCTCTTCAGTATGGATTCTCTTATGCCTGACAAGAGTTGAGGAATCAACAAATGGCATACTACAGTTTGTACATTTTTAGGATTTATCTCCAGTGTGTTTTCTCTGAAGGACAACAAGATTTGCGTTAGAAGTATTAGTTCACATTCTTTACATTTTTATGGTTTCTCTCCAGTGTGGATTCTCTCATGCTGAATTAGATTTGAGGAAGTAGAAAAATATTTACTGCATTCTTTACCTTTATATGGTTTCTCTCCACTATGGATTCTCTGATGTCTTATAAGACTTGATTTATCAGCCAAAGATTTACTGCATTCTCTACATTTGTAGGGTTTTGCTCTGGTGTGGATTCCCTGATGACTTATAAGATTTGAGTTCTGAGAAAAAGATTTACTGCATTCTTTACATTTGCAGGGTTTCTCTCCACTGTGGATTCTCTCATGCTGAATTAGATTTGAGGAAGTAGAAAAAGATTTACTGCATTCTTTACCTTTATATGGTTTCTCTCCAGTATGGATTCTCTGATGACTTATAAGAGTTGAGTTGTGAGAAAAAGATTTACTGCATTATTTACATTTGTAGGGTTTCTCTCCAGTGTGGATTCCCTGATGGACAACAAGATGCGAGTTTTGAGAAAAAGATTTACTGCATTCTTGACATTTGTAGGGTTTCTCTCCAGTGTGGATTCTCTGATGTACTACAAGAGTGGTGTTCTGTGGAAAGGAATTACTACATTCTTTACATTTGTAGGTTTTCTCTCCAGTATGGATTCTTGATGTTTTACAAGACTTCATTTATGAGCCAAAGATTTATTGCATTCTTGACATTTGTAGGCTTTCTCTCCAGTGTGGATTCTCTGATGTACAACAAGATGTGACCTATGAGAAAAAGATGCACCTCATTCTTGACATTTGTAGGGTTTCTCGCCAGTGTGGATTCTCTGATGCCTTATAAGATTTGAGGAAGTAGACAAAGATTTACTGCATTCTTTACATTTGTAGGGTTTCTCTCCAGTATAGATTCTCTGATGACTTATAAGAGCTGAGCTGTGAGAAAAAGATTTACTGCATTCTTTACATTTGTAGGGTTTCTCTCCAGTGTGGATTCTCTGATGTACAACAAGATGTGACCTATGAGAAAAAGACACACCACATTCTTGACATTTGTAGGGTTTTTCTCCAGTGTGGATTCTCTCATGCTGAATTAGACTTGAGTTGTGAGAAAAAGATTTACTGCATTCTTGACATTTGTAGGGTTTCTCTCCAGTGTGGATTCTCTGATGCCTTATAAGATTTGAGGAAGTAGAAAAAGATTTACTGCATTCTTTACATTTGTAGGTTTTCTCTCCAGTGTGGATTTTCTGATGCCTTATAAGATTTGAGTTGTGAGAAAAAGATTTACTGCATTCTAGACATTTGTAGGGTTTCTCTCCAGTATGGATTCTCTGATGACTTATAAGATTTGAGTTGTGAGAAAAAGATTTACTACATTCTTGACATTTGTAGGGTTTCTCTCCAGTGTGCATTTTCTGATGCCTTATAAGATTTGAGTTGTGAGAAAAAGATTTACTGCATTCTTGACATTTGTAGGGTTTCTCTCCAGTGTGGATTCTCTGATGGACAACAAGATGTGAGTTATGAGAAAATGACTCACCACATTCTTTACATTTGTAGGGTTTCTCTCCAGTATGGATTCTCTGATGCACAGCAAGATTAAAGTGCTCACCAAAGGATATATCACATTCATTATATTTGTAGTATTTCTCTCCACTATGGATTCTCTCATGATTAGTCAAACATGGGGAAGGACAAAAAGATGTACTACATTCTTTGCCTGATTCTCCTTCTACAAGTTTTGTATTACGTCTACATAGTTTTGGAGGTTTTCCAAAAGCTTCCCTATGTTTATTACTCCTGCATCTGTTGGAACTGTTTCTAGTATTAATTCTTTTATACTGCATACATGGTACGTGCTGCTTAAACTTTTTGTCACCTGTATTATAGTTATAAGGCACCTCTTTAATGTGGGTATTCTGATGCATAGTAAGAGTTGAACATTGGTCAATATTTTTCTCACATTTATCTCCATTACCACAGTTCTCTGAAAGATGAATTCTCTGTGGTTTTCCAGTGTTTGATCCATTATTGTTATTCCATAATTCATTGCCTTGATAAGTTCTATTCCCAATTTTAGTACCCTGATGATTACTTAGTAAAGAGCTTTCAGTAAAGACCTTCCAATTTTTATTACATGTGTCAATATTTTCAAAGTTTTCTATATGCTGATATCTTTGATTCCACAACTGGTTGATAAAGTATTTCTCATATTCATGTAAATTGCCAATATTAGGATGAGGTAAAATTAATTGATGGGAGAATAATGGACTTCTGATGAAGGGTCTCTCAAAATTGCCACATTCAATATTATTTCCTATATGTTTAAATCTCTTGTCTTCTGAAAAGTTTGAATGAGATTTTAAACAAATACTACTGTCTGAGGAATACGCATGATTACTGACATCATAATCTCTATCACATGTCATATTTTCTAAATCTCCATCCCAATTAAAACCAGGATTTAAAAACTGACTGGGATCTTGAGTCAAAAAACCATGTGAATTGTCCACCATACCTGGCATAACATGATTTTTGAGAACTGTTTCTTTATAATCTTTTTTGCCAGTATTGTCACAGGTAGTTGCTGCAAAGGTTTTAGGTTCCTCATAGCATTGTCTTTGCCTTTCCAACTCACCCATTTGCTGGTTTTTGCTTAACTGTAAGTACTCATGGTCAAAAATTCCACATTTTTCAAATTCCACATTTTGGGATGAATCTTGTGTCTTCTCCTCTGGGAAAAGTCTTTGGGTATATTGAAAAGACATACCTGAAAGAAGTAAAAACAGGAATATGTCCTGCTTACTAGGTTCATGTGACATATTTTGCAAGGCAATGTATACATTTTTACAAAACTGAAAAGCATTAACAAGAGGACACAATATGAAACTTCAGTCTTTTTCTCAATATATGAATCTAAAAAGTTTGTGAATTTTTTTTAAAAAATGTAGATATGTTTTTTGCAGCTTTCTAGGTAATTGCCACACCAGAAGGAGACACAGAAAAGAGAGGAAGACATTTTGTTACATTTTCCCCATCATAGGCCCACTTACCTCCAATAAGGATAAATTCCTCATAGTAAGATTTCCATGTGTTTCCATGTTCTGAGGAATTATTAAGATTCCTCAGAAAAGACAGAAAAAAGTGGATCATGTGTTCCCACTTCTGTCTTTCCTGGGAGGTCATAAGGTCTCTTTTCCTTACATGGTGTGCTAAAATAAATCAGTATATTGTGGATGATAGTTTGGATCAGTTCAGTGCTAAAATGAAGGATATCTGTAATACCAGAATTTCTCCCAGGGAAGAAAATTATGGATTTTGTGAATAAATATATTTAACCATTTTCAACCAGTAAATTTTCAGAGGAGACTCGTCCTGAAATCAGGTTTGAAAGGACCCAACATCTCTAGCATGGAAGTTGGGCTTTGGTTTCTACTGGATGATGCCAATGCCTATATAATGAATGTTGTCTCTCTGTTTTTTATTAATATTTCAATTGACCAATAAAAGTTTCATGCTTAGCATGTGTGGTATGATGTTTTAAATATTAAATACATTGTTGTATAACAAAAATCATTGATATTTCATCCAAAAGTGAGCATTCTTGCAGCATTATTACTTTAAATCCTTTCTCTTAGCACTTGGTTATCTGTATTAATTGAATTATTCTCAAAAGCCAACATAGAGAAGCAACTCGATGGTACCCTGACAAATGGATGAAGTCACTTTGGTTGACACAAACAACGGGTGCACTTTCTGCTGCAATAATGCAGGAAATATAGTAACATCTACAAAAATGATAAATCTTGAAGATGTTACTCTACAGCGAAATAAGCCAGTCATGAAAAAGTATAGTGCTTGATTTTACATACAGGTGATCTTTTAAGTAATCAACCTTATAGAAACGAAGTAGAATGGTGCTTGTCAGGAACTAGCACAAAAGAGAAGAGGAACATACTTTTACTGGAGTGTCCAGTTTCAGTTCTGAGAGCAAAACATTTTAGAAATATATTTAAAACAAGGTGAGGTACTTAACATTACTGAACAAAACCTCAAATAATTAAGATGGCAATTTTTATGTTACGTGTTTTTTATTACTTTTTGAAAATCTATTAAACAGCAGGGCACACCTGTAATCCCAGTACTTCGAAGTCTGAGTCACAAGGATTGCAGGTTCAAGGACAGCTTCAGCAACTTAGTGATATGCAGTGTAACTCTGAGATATAATGCCCCTGGGTTTAGCCTCCAGTACAAAAAATACATTAAAATGTTTACATATATAAAAATCATAGTAAGGTATCTGCCAATGACAAAGAAATTTCTTACCTAGAGAATATAGATCCATCGGTAAACACATGGAAATATTGGGAATACTCGCCTACATAGTACTGCCCACCAAATCATGAGAAAAAACAGTGGTAATATTTATACAAGCAAACAAATGCATACTTTTATTGGCAAATTTATGTTGAATTTTACCTTACATCTTCTAAAATTGTACAGTGTTGGAAGTAATCATCCAGATCATAATACATAGGTTAAAATTCAACACTAAAATTTTCTAATTTTTGGAAACAAATGCTTAAAGATGAAACAAACATACAAAATTTTAAAATAAGATTTGGATATATTTGAAAAACCAAACTCTGGAATAGTTGCACACATTCTATTTAAAAGAACCCTTCAAAATCACTAAATTTCACAATATTTGTAGTTCTATAAAGAGCATGGATTACTGAGGCTATGTAGTATAGTTTGAAGTCAAGTATTGTGATGTTTCCTGCATGGTTCTTGTTGCTAAGAACTAGTTTGGCTATTCTGGGCTTTTTGCTGTTCCAAATGAATTTAAGGACTGATTTTTCTATGTCTATGAGGAGTAATCTTGGTAATTTCATGGGTATTGCATTGAATCTGTAAATCACTTTTGGGAGAATGGCCATTTTGATTTTAATTCTGCCAATCCAAGAGCATGAAAGGTCTTTCCAGTTTCTAAGATCTTCTTTGATTTCTTTTTTCAACTCTATAGTTTTCCTTTTAGAGGTCTTTTACCTGCTTGGTTAGGTATATTCCTAAGAATTTTATTTTTCAGGGTGCTATTGTGAGTGGAATTGTTTTGTGGATTTCTTTTTCAGTGGACTTATGGTTGGTCAAAATAATAAAAACAGCATGGTATTGACACAAAAACAGACACTTAGATGAATGAAGCAGAATAGAAGACTCGGAAACAAACCCACATACTTACAGTCAATTGATTTTTGACAAAGGAGCCAAAAATATACACTGGAAAACAAGATTGCCATTTCAACAAATGGTGTTCGCAAAACTAGATAACCATATGCAGGAAAATGGAAAGAAACTTCACTTTTTCACCCTGCACAAGATTCAATTTGAGATGGATCAAAGACCCGGAAGGCAGAACAGAGACCTTGGAGCTACTTGAAGAGGACATAGGTCCAATATTTCAAAACACAGGTACAGGCAAAAACTTCTCAACAAGACCCCCAAAGCACAAGCAACTCAAAGGAAAATCAACACATGGGATTGGATTAAAGCGAAGAGCTTCTGTGCAGCAGAGGAAGCTATCAAGAACCTCAACAGAGAGCCCGCTGAATGGGAGAACATTTTTACCAGCTACTCCTCCAATAGAGGATTAATATCTAGGATATATAGAGAGCTCAAGAAACTCACAGCTAATAAAACAAGCCATTCAAAAATGGGCAAAGGATCTAAATAGACACTTCACAAACGAAGAAACACAAATGGCCAATAAATGTATCAGGAAATGTTCAACATCATTAGCAATCAGAGAGATGCAAATCAAAACTACCTTGAGATTTCAACTAACCCCGATGAATGGCAATCATCAATAACGCAAACAATAACAAATGGTGGTGAGGGTGTAGAGAAGTGGGAACCCTGACACACCATTGGTGGGATTGCAGATTAGTGCAACCACTTTGGAAAACAGTATGGAAGATCCTCAGATGAATGGGAATGAACTGACCATATGATCCAGCAATACCACTTCTGGGTACCTACCCAAAAGAATCGAAACCAAACTATCAGACCAATGCATGTGTATCTTTGTTTATAGCTACACAATGCACAATTGCCAAAATATGGAGCCAGAAAAGATGTCCAGCAACAGATGAATGGATTACAAAACAATGGGATATGTACACAATGGAATTTTACTCAGCTGTAAAGAAGAACAAAATCATGTAATTTGCAGGGAAATGGATGGAACTGGAAAACATTATGCTAAGTGGGATTAGTTAGTCACAAAAAGTAAAAAATCTATGTTCTCCTTAATATGTGGAAGCTTGGGAAAAAGAGGGACTGTAGACAAAAAAGGAGAATACTTAGTTGAGCAAGGAAGGTGACTTCATTGAAGGTGATGGGTGGGAGGAGAGGGAAAAACCCTAATGCTCATGATGTACTTTCACAAACATATCAAAGTCAATCACTAAACTGAACTTGAGAAAGAGGGAGGGTGGAGTGGGGCGGGACTTAGGGAAGGATTAAATGAGAGATGTGTGCATGTATGCCCTTAGCCTTTATCAACTTATACCTACAAAGAGTATGATTAAAATGTACCAATTTTAAAAAGCGCATGCATTTTGAATGATTAGTGTCCTCTGAATGTTAGGAAAATGTCACAAAAATGCAGTGTAATCATTTATAGAACGCTCTTCTAAGAATATTTAATATAAGTATTTGAAGGATAGCAGAGTAATTTACTAGGTTAGGAGTATATTAAAATGTTCCCACATGGAAAAAATCTGGGTTGTACATAGATTTTCTCAGGACTCTGAATACAATAGAACGGTGAGTCCATTCAGGCTCTCAGAGATGAAGCCTTGGACTTTTGGTCTCCTTGGAATTAGCCTGATAACCACAAGGAAGGAGAGGTCCCTCACGGCAAGGTAGTACGACCTAACTTATCAAAACTCATTCACAAGGGTGCAGAGCATGGAAAATGAGTTTCATCTTTAGTTCTTATTTTGACCTTTGGCCCTCTGAGCAGTGTTCTCTGCTCCATTTACTCCTGCTTACCTTGGTGTGCGGCTTCTTTATCCACTCTCCTCACTTTCCAAGGTTCTTTTCTTGGCTCCAAACAGGTGACTAGATCTGGCTTAGATATAGAAAGATCTGTGTAGTAGAAAAAGTCATGAAGTATTAAAAAATATGCCATGTGATATGTACATATGCTTATGTATCTTTGAATCACATTATGATTTATAATTACAAAGCACCATCAAAAGTATAAGAAATCCAAAAATAAAACAAAGCAAAGATGTAGATCACAATAATAAATTTCTAAAATATCTACTAGACCAGAATGAAGGATGCATATCACCCCCAAATATAGTGATATTAAAGAAAAAATTAAAATATTATGAAAAACTTTCATATACCAAGGAATTTCCATTTTCTAAAAACTCAGTAATGTGAGATTCAGTCAGATAAAGATGAGTTCCCAAACATTTTTGTGCAAAAAAACACCAGTTAACCATGAGTATAAAGTAGGCATTCTGAAAAAAAAAATATTCCTACCCACAAAGACCAGGTTCCTGTAGTTCTCCAACATCACATCCCTGTACAATTCTCCCATGAATAGTCCAGACATCCCCACTCCTCCTGAGAAAATTTGATGGACACATCCCTGAAAGTCAATTGACCCTGAAAATAAATAGTGCTTTGACCATGTATCCATGCCTGGAGTTCCTAATTTGATATGAGGGGATGAGGGGATTTATTTTCTTATGAATGAGTGTTATGGTTTTGATGTGATTTGTTCCACTAACTCTCCTTTGTTTAAGGATTGGTCTCCATGGCAGCAGTGTTCAGAGGTGTTCAGGGGTCTGGCCTTTGGAAATTAGATTGGATCATGAGAGCATTAACCTCATCAATATTCATCCATTGATGAATAGCATAATTTGGGTATGTTATGATGTTGTGGAAACACAGAGAAAGTGTGTCCTTGGGGACATTCCCTTGAAGTTTATATTTTGTCTTTGACACCTTCCTGTCTCTCTGACTCTGGGATACAAAGTGAACTACTTTGCTCCATAATCTGCTCCTTGCCAGGATGTTCTGCCTCAACATAGGCCTAAATGCCATGGCTATAGCTCACCATGGAGTCAAACCTCTGAACGTGTGAGCCAGAATAAATCCTTCCTTCTTTATGTTTATTTATCTGATATTTTTCACAGTAGATAATTAACACACTGAGTGATATGTATTATTCCAGAAGACAGGTTTAAAGTCATCATAATCTCTAATCTATTCTCTACCTCCAGTTGAAACAAGATCATATCCTCAATACCAGTTTTAAAATTTAAATTGAAGTATCAACATAGGAATAAAGTTTCTGAGTTATATATTTCTGTCATCCAGGATCAGTTATATATATTTCTCAGATTGAAAATCTTGGTGAGTTGTAACTGTGCTTTCCAAAATTTGACATGTATAGAATGTCAACAATATAGATGTTGTTAGACTATGGTTTTGTAGCTGAGCTATACTTTGTGGACTAGCAACATTCTCTGGTGATGTTAATGACCCAGGGCCAGTGTTCACCAATTTGAATAGTAAAGAGATGGAGCAATGAAGAAGAGTTCATGGATGATTTTACATTCAAAGTTGTTGAATCTTATAGGGTTTTTTAAACATTACACAGATGCGAAGATTTAACTAATAGAGCTGTCTGTAGCCTAGCATGCATGAAGATGTTAGTTCAACCTCCAGCACCAAAAGATAAATGAAAGCAAGAATAGCAAAAATAGTCCTTTAAATATGTGGTTTATACACACAATTTAATTTTATTCAACCAAATATAAGAAAAAAAATGATATCACTTTCAGGAAAATAGATGGAACTAGAGAATAGAATGCTGAGATAAGCCAGGCTCAAAATTCAAGTGTCACATTTTTCTTCTTTCATAAGTGTTAGCTACAGAGAAAATAGGAAACAAAAGAGACTGCTGCTAAATAAACAGAGAGATCAGTAGAATAGGGGAAAGTGGTTGGTCAATGGAAGCCGTTAGGTAAAAACAGACATTTGATGAAGGAATCCACTGAAATAATGGTATGTCTATATATGAAGCTATCACAACCAATATCACTAACATTTTGTGTCAGGGATGAAGGGTAACAAGGGTGGGATGTGGAGTGAAATACAAGTATGTGTGCATGCATGTTGCATCACTTTGAATCTCACTACAATGTATAATTATAATGCACCAATAACGGTATAAAAATGCATCAAACTAAAAATACTTATTATACTACAGAAGTAATTCTAGCCACTTTTCAAAGATTAATGCATAAAACAAATTATGCATTAATAATTAATTATTGTGAGTTGATATTTAGTCTTTTATGAGACTATTTTGTTAAACATCAATAAGTGGAACAGATTGTTTTTTTACCTGTTTATCTAAATTAGATTTTCTCTAAAAGAAATACACAGGCCAACATGCCAGGGAAACACTGTCAGAATTGTTCAAGCTCATTTCCCTACTGACATGAGTAATGAAAAGAAAAGGTGGGAACAAAAATTCATCAAATAACCTATGTATTTTATAAGGATAGACTGGAGATCTCCAGAACACAGGCCTGTTTCATACTCTCACCTGAATAAGCCAGTATCCGCAGCAAACACAGGTGAGAAATTTCCTCCCTCAGAGAAAGGATGAAGTGAGAAGAAATATGAGTTTCTGTATAAATATAATGCTTTATGTACATCACTCAGTAATTTCCCCAAGACTTAGTAACCATAAAGAAAAAATAATAATCTTTATGGTAGTGATATGTGGCAGAAAGCTGGTTAACCAAGAGATTGAAGTCAGCCTCCTCTCTAATAACACAAATTGATAACAGGTGTCAGTGAATACAGAGGCACAACATCACTGCAGTGATATTAGTTAAAAATTAAATAAATAAAAGCAAACTATAATCTGAATCTGCTCAGGAAAACATCAGTTTGATGCAAAATTTGAGCCATTTGTCAACTATGTTCTGCAATCTGTAGTGTATTTAAATATTTATTCCTTCTGTTGTATCTGAGCGAGAAAGCCTCTTCCAAACCTTCTATTTCATGAATTTCAGGATTTCTGAAATGACGGTAATGCTGTTTTTTTGTTTGTTTGTTTGTTTTTGTTTTTGTTTTTCTTTCAGTACTGGGGATTGAACCCAGGGGCATTCTACCTGCGAGCTACAACCCCAGCCCTATTTTTTATTCTTTATTTTGAATCCAAGTCTCAATAAGTTGCGGAGTGCCTCACTAGGTAGCTGAGGCTGGCCGGGAACCCGGATCCTCCAGTCTCAGCCTCCGGAATGCTGGGATTACAAGCGTGTGCCACCACACCCCACTTATAATGGTGTTTTAATGTGCATTTTTCCAAGCCTGTCTAGAAAAATCTTATGGGGCACCCACTCTACATTTTTCCCTGTTCAAGGATATCTGTGGACCTGAGTGCATCTACCATATGAACTGCATTCCTGCATACCTCCATGTTCAGATGTCACAACACAACTCTTTCAGTATCACAAGTCAAGAATTCATGTTGAGAATTACTCCTGAAGAAATGAAGCTGGATAGGACAGGTAGAGAACTGCCTCTGCAAGGTAGTGAGAAGCATTTGTAGAGTTTACCTTAGGAGACATGAGAAGAAAAGCAAAACAAAAGTCACCGGAGAGAGACTCATTAGACAAAAACAAGTACAAAAGTAAAGTATTTCAAACTCTAACCAGTAATACTTCAGGAGTAAATGTGTGTAGAGCCCTTGCCCTCAACATTCTTACTTGGGAAGCAGTCATTCTTTCTCCTTCTCTTCCTTCTCCTTCTCTTCCTTACTTCAGAGGCACAATTACTCTGGCAAATGAACCTTTGTCTTGAGAATATGCCTTTAAAGGCATCAGCAAACTCCCTTCACCTGTTCCTACCACACTCAGAGGCAGAACTACCTGGGAAAGCAAAAAAGCCCCCGAGGGCACTGGTGAACTCCTGCTCCCCCAGTTTCTTCAGAGACTGAAGCAGGAAAATTGGGAGTTCAACATCAGCCTGGGAAACCTAAAGAGACCCTACTCAGCCTGTGCATTTCCTCAAAATTGCATTACCTGTTTATAGTTAATTAATCAATAAGAGTGTTACCTAAATCCCTTCATTTATAAAAAGGGGCTTTTGGACTCACATGTTAGCTTGTTTACAGTGTAGAATTAATTTATTACATTATTTTTCTCCATAGAATCAGAATCTCTCAGAAGAAGTTTATTAATGGGAAAGTGGATAAATGAGGGAAGATATTAATAGTATAATGGGAAGGGATTTGGGGAGTGAGAAATGAAGGAGAAATGTGTGATCTAATGATGGAAGCAATTCAAATAATCATTTGCACTATATGAAATTATCTATCTCAAAATAAATATTACCAATAGGAAGGTGGGTGGTGCAAGGAGGGACCTGGAGGGAAACACACAAAGAATACTGCATGCATGTATGTTTCTATTCCTCTGAACCTCAATATGAGGCATAATTTCAATGCGCCAACACACAAAAAATAAACATTTAATTACTATATCAATACAATATTACTCTGTTCCAAAAGTAATGTCTTATAACATTGAGTACACAGGATAAAACACATGCAAACATTGAGCACCTCTGTGTTTAATCCTCACACCAAGAAAAATAGGCAGAATGTCCTAACTCCCCTGTCCTGCTTCCTAGCAGAGATTTGGGGAAATGAGCTCCTATATGAGGAACAAAATGTGCGTTTCTCCTCTGATGTTTCAGTTCCCTCCTCCACAGGCTAAAGCAATAATTTATTTTACAGTAATGGGACTATGGGCTGCTCTGAGCTGCCCCTACCAAAGCCACACAGAGAAGGTCCTATCATGTCATTTTAAATGAAGTCTAAATTCAACTTGCCTAAATGCAGCTGGAAGTTCTTCAGGTTGAGCCTGGCCTCAATTTAGAAGTCCCTAGGTAGTTAATAAAAATATGGATTCAGCTTCACAAATTAATAGATGGGTTATCCAGGGAATGCACAGATAAAAGTTCTCCATAAAGGAGACCACAAAATCCTGATCCAAAAGTTGGACTGAGAGGATATAGTTAACGTTGTCTATCAAGCTTCCATGTGCCTGTAAATGACTCCGTGTCCTCCTATCTCTTTGTGGATTTTTTTAAAACTGGGAATTGAATCTAGGATCATTATACTTCTGATCTACACACCTAACTCTAATTTACTTTGAAACAAAATGTCTCTGAACAGTTGCTGAGGTTGATATAGAATCTGTGACCCTCCAGTCTCAGTCTCCCAAGTACTGGGATTTCAGGTGTGCACCTCCATTCTTGACTTCTTCATGGAATACTTGTTATGAAAACTAGACAAGGGTCAGAGTAAGTCATCAAAGGTCATGATGGCAGAGCAGGGCAGAGTGGGGAGCTGTGAGGAGGACAAATCCATGGCCTGTCTTTTCTGGCTCTGCAGATTGAAGAAGGGAAGTATCCAAGCAATGCTTGTAGTCTCTGAAAGCTATAAAGGCAAGGAAACAGATGGGTCCTGAATTTTTAAAAGGAGCGGAAACAGCAACAGATGGAGATGGCTATGTATATAGTTTGGTACTGAGGATTTAACCCAGATGATGGGGCAGGGTGGGTTCTACCTCAGGCTGCACCACTAGCCCTTTTTATATTTATTTTGAAGAAGTGTCTAAGTTGTTGAAGCTGGAATTGAACCAGTGATCATCTTGTCAAAGCCTCCCAAGATCTGAGATTATAGGTGTGCACCACCATACCTGGGTGAGAGGATTTTTATCATTTAAATAGACATGATAGTTGTACATGTTTTGGCAAACAGAGTGACATTTCAGTATATATGTATGTGTGTGTATATATACATATATATATATATAATATTTAATGGTCAGATCAGAGATACTGGCATTTTTATCACTTCAAACATTTTCCATTTTACATGAGGAAAGACTCAAAGTCATGTGTACTAGCTATTTTGAAACATACAACTAATTTTTTCATTGCAAGTTACTCTACTGTGCTTTATAACATTAGAAATTATTCCCCTATCCACTGCAAATCTGTGCCTATAAACCCTCCTCTCTGTATCCCTCCCTCACATTTTCTAGCCTCTGGTAACCATCCTTCTACTCTACTGAGATCAACCTCTTAAGCTATAAAAAATTTCCATATGCATCTGGATTATTGGTAGATCTCAACACACTAATTTTTCCACTATTCTACTGGTCTCAGCCAACATCAATACCTTGCAATATATTATCTCTCCATTTCTTGTTGCTCTTTTATACAGGTCAACCCATACAGGGCTTTGGACATTCTGAATGAGGTTTGAAATTTCCCTAATGCAATAAACATATTTCTCAGATTGAAAAACCTTGGTAAGTTGGAACTATGCTTTCCAAATTTTGACATGAGTAGAATGAACCAGAGATGTTATTAGACTATTGATTGGGATTCAAAGAGTTTTGTGGCTGAGCTATACTTTCGGTACTTGTAGCATTCTCTGGTGATGTTAATGACCCAAGGCCAGTGTTCTCTGGTTTGAATAGTAAAGAGATAGAGCAATGAAGGAGGAATTCATGGATGATTTTACATTCAAAGTTATTGAACCTTATAGGGTTTTTTTAAATAGTAAAAACAAAGTTATGAAGATTTAACTAATAGAGCTGTCTATAACCTAGCATGCATGAAGCCCTTAGTTCAACAACCAGCACCAAAAAAGAAATGAAAGAAGAGCAAGAATAGTCCTCTAAACATATGGTTTATACACACAATTTAATTTTATTCAACCAAATATAAGAACAAAATGACGTCACTTGCAGGAAAATTGATGGAACTAGAGAATAGCATGCTGAGATAAGCCAGGCTCAAAAAGTCAAGTGTCACATTTTTCTTCTTTCATAAATGTAAGCTACAGAGAAAATAAGAAACTTATGCAAAATAAGGAGAGAGAACAGTAGAATAGGGGAAAATGGTTGATCAACGGAAGCAGCGAGGTAAAAAAAGGATGTTTGGTGAAGGAATCCATTGAAATAATGCTATGTCCATATATGAAGGTATCACAACCAATATCATTAACATTTTGGGGCAGGGATGAAGGGTTATCAGGGTGGGATGTGGAGTGAAATACAAGTATGTGTGCATGTATGTTGCATCACTTTGAATCTCACTATGATGTGTAATTACAATGCACCAATAAAAGTATAAAAATGCATCAAACCAAAAAATACTTATTATACTACAGAAATAATTCTAGCAACTTTTCAAAGATTAATGCATAAAACAATTATAATTTGTGAGTTGATATTTAGCCTTTTATGAGAATATTTTGTCAAACATCAATAAGTGGACCAGCTTGATTTTTACCTGTTTATATGAATTAGGAATTTCTCTAAAAGAAATACGCAGGCTAACAAGCCAAGGGAACAGTCAGAATTGTTCGAGCTTATTTCCCTACAGAGGTGAGTAATGAAAAGAAAAGGTAGGAACAAAATTTCATCAAATAACCTATGTACTGTATCAGAATAGAATGGAGATCTCCAGAACACAGTCCTGTTTCATAATCTCACCTGAATAAGCCAGTATCCCCAGCAAACAAAGGTGAGAACTTTTCTCCCTCAGAGAAAGGTTGAAGTGAGAAGAAACAAAGAAGGAATATGAGTTTCTGTACAAATATGATGCTTTTTGCATGTCACTCAGTAATTCACCTAAGACTTAGTAACCAGAAAGAAATAATAATAATAATCTTTAGGGTAGTGAAATGTAGCAGAAAGCTGGTTAACCAAGAGAATGAAGTCAGCCTTACCTCTAATTACACAAATTGATAACATGTGTCAGTGAATACAGAGGCACAATATCATTGCTGTAATAATAGTTAAAAATAAGGTAAATGAAAGGAAACTATAATCTGAATCTGCTCAGAAATACACAGGCCAACACACCAAGGGAACACTGTTAGAATTGATAGAGCTCATTTCTCTACTGAGGTGAGTAATGAAAAGAAAAGGTAAGAAGAAAATTTCATCAAATAACATATGGACTGTAAAAGGAGGGAATGGAGATCTCCAGAACACAGGTCTGTTTCATAATCTCAGCTGAATAAGCCAGTATCCCCAGCAAACAAAGGTGAGAACTTTTCTCCCTCAGAGAAAGGTTGAAATGGGAAGAAATAATAATCTTTATTGTAGTGAAATGTCTCAGAAAGCTGGTTAACCAAGAGAATGAAGTCAGCCTCTTCTCTAATTACACAAATTGATAGCAGGTGTCAGTGAGTACAGAGGCACAATATCATTGCTGTGATATTAGTTAAAAATTAAATAAATGAAAGCAAACTATAATCTGAATCTGCTCAGGAAAACATCAGTTTTATGCAAAGTTTGAGCAATTTGTCTACCATTTTCTGCAATCTCTAGTGCATTTACATATTTATTCCTTCTGTGGTATCAGAGAGAAAGCCTCTTCCAAACCTTCAATTTCATAATTTCTGAAATAAATGTAATGCTGTTTTAATGTGCATTTTCCCAAGCCTGTTTAGGAAAAGATTATGGGGCACCCACCTGGAACCTCCAATCTACATTTTCCCTGTTCAAGGCTATCTGTGGATCCGAGTGCATCTACCATACAAACTGCATTTCTGCATGCCTCCATATTCAAATGTCACAACATAACCCTTTTAGTATCACAAGTCAAGAATTCATGTTGAGAATTAGTCCTCAAGAAATGAAGCTTTATATGACAGGTAGAGAACTGGCTCTGCAAGGTAGTGAGAAGCATTTTTAGAGTTTACCTTGGGAGACAAGAGAAGAAAAGGAAAACAAAAGTCACTGGAAAGAGAGTCATTAGGCAAAAACAACAAGTATAAAAATAGTTTTTCAAACTCTAAACAGTCATACTTCAGGAGCCCCTGTGCTCAACATTCTTACCTGGGAAGCAGCCATCTCTTTATCCTCTTCTTTCTCCTTCTCTTCCTTTACTTCAGAGGCACAATTACTCTGGCAAATGAATCTTCATCTTGAGAATCTGCCTTTAAAGACATCAGCAAACTCCCTTCACCTGTTCCTACCACACTCACAGACAGAAGGCCCTGGAAAAGCCAAAAAGCCCCTGAAGGCACTGGTGAATTCCTATTACCGCAGTTTCTTCACAGACTGAAGCAGGAAATTTGGAAGTTCAACACCAGCCTGGGAAACCTAAAGAGACCCTACTCAGCCTGTGAATTCCTTCAAAATTGCATTACCCATTTATAGTTAATTAATAAATAAGGGTGTTACCTAAATCCCTTCATTTGTAAAAAGGGCTTTTGGACTCACATGTTAACTTGTTTACAGTGTGGAATTCATTTATTACATTATTTTTCTCCATAGAATCTCTCAGAAGTTTATTAATGGAAAACCGGATAAATGAGGGAAGATACCAGTAGTATGATGGAAAGAGATTTGAGGAGTGAGGAATGAAGGAGAAATGTGTGATCTGATGATGGAAACAATTCAAATAATCCTTTGTTCATGCATGAAATTATCTATCTCAAAATGAATATTACCAATAGGAAGGTAAATGGTGCAAGGCGGGACTTGGAGGGAAACACACAAAGAATACTGCATGCATGTATGTTTCTATTACTCTGAACCTCAATATGAGGCATAATTTCAATGCGCCAACACACAAAAAATAAACATTTAATTACTATATCAATACAATTTTACTCTGTTCCAAAAGTAATGTTTTATAACATTGAGTACACAGGTTAAAACACATGCAATCATTGTTAAAAATGAAAAAATGAGGATGTGACTCAGTAGTAGAGCCCCCCTGTGTTTAATTCCCACACCAAGAAAAAATAGGCAGAAAGTTTCAACTCCCCTATCCTACTTCATAGAAGAGGTTTGGGGAAATGAGCTCCTATATGGAGAACAAAATGGGAGTTTCTCCTCTGATGTGTCAGTGTCCTCTTCTGCAGGTTACAACAAGAATTTCTTTTACAATGATGGACTATGGGCTGCTCTGAAGTGCCCCTACCAACGCCACACAGAGAAGGACCTATCATTTCACTTTAAATGAAGTCTAAATTCAACTGTCCTAAATGCAGCTGGAAGTTCCCAAGGTTGAACCTGGCCTCAATGTAGAAGTCCCTGGGTAGTTAATAAAAACATGGATTCTGCCTCACAGATTAATAGATGGAATCTGTGGAGAAGTCACAGATGGAAGTTCTCCATAAAGGAGACTACAAAATCCTGATCCAAAAGCCGGAATGAAAAGATATAGGTATCTTTGTCTCTCTGGCTTCCATATGCCTGTAAATCACTCCGTGCCCTTCTACCTCTTCGTGGATTTTTTTTAACTGGGAATTGAATCTAGGATCATTATACTTCTGATCTACAACCCCAATTCTAATTTATTTTGAAACAAAATGTCTCTGAACAGTTGCTGCAGTTGATCTCAAAATGTGACCCTCCTGTCTCAGCCTCCCAAGTATTGGGATTTCAGGTGTGCACCACCATCCATTACTTTTTCATAGAATACTTGTAATGAAAACTAGACGAGGGTCAGAGTAAGTCATCAAAGGTCATGATGGCACAGCTGGGCAGAGTGAAGTGCTGTTAGGAGGACAAGTCACTGGCCTGCCTTTTCTGGCTCTGCAGATTGAAGAGGGGCAGGAGCCAAGCAATGCTGGTAGTCTCTGGAAGCTATAAAGGCAAGGAAACAGATGGCTCCTGAATTTTTTAAAGGAGTGAAAACAGCAAGGGATGGAGATGGCTATGTATACAGTTTGGTACTGAATATTTAACTCGGAGGATGAGGCAGGGTGGTTTATACTCCAGGCTACACCACCAGACATTTTTATATTTATTTTGAAAAGGGTCTCACTAATTTGCTGAGGCTGGCATCGAACCTGTGATCATCCTGTCACAGCCTCCTAAATTCTGAGACTATACGTGTGCACCACCATACCTGGTTGAGATGATTTTTATAATTTAAATTGACATGATAATAGTACATACTATGGAAACAGAGTGATATTTCAATACATATGTGTAATTTTTAATGGTCAGATCAGAGATACGGGCATATTTATCACTTCAGACATTTTGATTTTACATGGGGAAAGACTCAAAGTCATGTGTACTAGCTGTTTTGAAATACACAACTAATTTTTCATCTCAAGTTACACTACTGTGCTTCAGGACATTAGAAATTATTCCTCTATCCACTGCAAACCTGTGCCTATAAACCCTCCTGTGTATCCCTCCCTCCCATTTTCCTGCCTCTGGTAACCATCCTTCTACTCTACTGAGATCAACCTCTTAAGCTTCTGCATGTAAATAAGACATGCAGCATTATGTATCTACCTTTTCACTACTGGTAAATGTGTCTACTCTTCCACTAAAGTCTCCAAGCTCATTTATGTTGCTGCAATCAACAATATTTAATAGTTCTCTACAGATAAATATTATTTAAATGGATATACAGGCCACATTTTCTCCATCAATCCATCCATCTGTCCCTCCCTCCCTCCCTCCCTCCCTCCATCCATCCATCCATAAAAAAATAACATGGTGTTCCCAGCTCTTCTCTTTGTGCCCCTCATCTAATCACTGGGATGAAGAAAAGAGCCTCACCAGAGAATCTAAACTCCCTCTGAAGTTGCTATCTGGGAGCTAGTTTATTGTTTTGAAAACAACAAAGTGTGAAAAAGCTTTCCAGATGCACTCTCAGCTTCCCAAGATTGGACTGGTGTCCTTGTGACAGGTGACATGATCTTGCAGCTCTGGTGGGAGTTTAGGTCACATGATCACTCGTGTATATCTAGTGTCTGGCTGCTCCTCTTCCACATAACTTGCTGTCAGGGATGGCAGATGGAGCTCACTGTCCAGACAGCGGTACAGATTCAGATGAGGTTTTTATTTTTTTTCTTTGAGTGTGACAGGTAGAAAATGTGATGAAAAAGAATATCAGAAGTTTGGGTGAGTGCTCATGTCAGATAAATAGTATCTTCTGGGTTTGCAGGTCATCAGGGCAAAACCCCATAAGAAGAGGGTGACTCTTGTGTTGAGAGCTGGAATAGAGATGACAGTTAAGGTCTTTGTATCCATGACCAGTACCTGATGGCCCCACTGGAATTTAGTGCAGTTATCAGTATTAAAGACCATAAATTTAATCCACCTGACAATGAAACCTGAAGTCAAAGGTGCTTGTAGACTTTAATTATAAAATTACTCTAAAGTCCAGCCTGCTTTACGCCAACCCCAGATACTATTTTTAGGATAATGAGAAATACACACATATAATTTCCATGTTTGTCACAAAAACCAGGAAAAACCTGCAAGAACTCTACAGTTTAGCAGAGTCAGTGTATATGAGTTTCACTGGCTGAAGTAGAAATATACTCTCAAGCTCTGGTGCAGGATGTGCTGAGGGGGTTACAGTGACTGTGTCTGCACTGGCGTCAAGAGTGGCTGTTGGTGGTGGGGAGGCTTTTCTCACCCCTCAGGTTCAGAAGGCAGCATTGATGTGCAGATAAGTTTACAATAAGCACTTTGATATGACACCTGTCAGTCATTAATGAGTTTTTGTGGTGTTTTCCAGGTTTGTATAATTTTAATGTAATATTCTCAAGTTCCTCCAAATAATAAGTTCATGCTATGTTAATTAGCTTGACTCTTACAAAAATGTGCACATCGATCCAAATGTCATATAGTACATCATTAACACACAATTATTATTAGTCAGTTAAATGTAAACTATTTAAAATTTTACTACCAATCCCAAGTCTTCAATTTCAATTTATGAGGTGCACAAGATTCCACACATCACATAATTTCTTAAAATTAATTGTGTTAATGTTATTTATATGTCACTTGTTTGATGGCTTCTTGTCGAACATAAAATATGATGACAAGATAAGAAATTTCTATATGCATCTGGATTATTGGAAGATCTCAAAGCACTAATTCTGATAGCAGAATATGGCAGTTGAATGCACCTCTTGAAATCAGCCCAGACAGGATCAAGTACCCATTCTACCCAACCAATATGTAATTTAGATGAATCACCCAATATTTCTTACCTGAACTTTTCATCATCTTTCTAATCCAAATGCCTATCTCAAATGATGTAAATAGTTGTGAAAAGTAAAGAAGTTACCTATGTCTGTTCTTTATATAATTGATTAATGCATTGCAATATAATTAAGGAGTAGACAATCTAATGTTGGAAATCTGTTAATAGAAAAATCTTTAAATATTTATAGGCAGGACCTGACCATAAGTAGATATATTAGCTTCTCCTAATAATTCCTAATACTTTTCATGGAAAATAATTTCTTCCTAAAAATGTTAACAATCATCTGGGCTTTCAGTGAATCAATATTTTTGCTGGTATTGGTCCTGCCTTGAAGTTGATGGCTGCTGACTGATCATGGCGGTGGTCACTTCAGGTGGGGGTGGCTGTAGAAATTCTTTATAAAAAGAGAACAATGAAGCTTGCAGAATCAACAGACTCTTCATTTTGTAAAATCCTTCTCCAAAGCATGCAATGATGTGTTAGAGTATGTTACCTATAGTAGAACTTTTTTCAAAAGTGGGACCAATCCTACTCAGACTTGCTACTGCCATACCAATTATATTCATATATCAATCTTTGCTGCCATTTCCACAATATCCACACCATGATTTCCAGGAGTTGTTTCCATCAAGAGCACTACCTTCATTTCATGAGAAATGACTCCTCATCTGTTAAATTTTTACTGTGAGATTTCAGAAATTCAGTTCCATCTCTAGATTTCACCTCCAAGTCTAGATTTCATATGATTTCCACCCTCTCTGCAGTTACTTCCATCACTGACTTCTCGAGTCCTCAACGTCTTCCTTGAAGATTTGAATCAACTTTTTCAACAATTGTTAAAGATGATATTTTTGCCTCTCATAAATCATGAAACAGTTAATGGCATAGTGGATGGTGAATCCTTTCCAGACAGTTTTCAATTAGTTTACCTCATTCTTGAAATAACAGCTGGGTTTTGTTGTGGTGGTGGTACTGGGGATTGAACCCAGGGGTATTCTACCTCTGGGCTACACCCCCAGCCCTATTTTTATTGTTTATTTTGAAACAGCATCTCGCTAAGCTGCAGAGAGCCTCACTAAGTAGCTGAGGCTGGCTGCGAACCTGGATCCTCTGGTCTCAACCTCCCAAGTACTGGGATTACGAGTGTGTGCCACCATGCCCAGGTAACAGCTGGGGTCTTATTAAATGTAGATGTTAAATAATAAGGCTTTAAATTCAAAATTCTTCCTTGATCCATGAGGTACAGAATGGATGTTGTGTTCATGTGTATGAAAACAACAGTAATTTCATGGTACACCTCCATCATGGAACACCAGGTATGTTTTCATTGAGCAGTAATATTTTGAAAAGAATATATTCTTCTTAGCAGATGACCATCATAATGTGCTTAAAACATTCAGTAAAGTATATTATAAACAGACAGAAGACAGTATAATTCTTAATGGTCCTAGGTTTCTCAGCATGGTAAATGATCATTGCCTTCAACTTACAATCAACACATGCATTAGCTCCTATAGAGAGAGACACCATCTCCTTTGAAGCTCTGAATGCATTGTGAAATGCATTGTGAAATGACTTTTCCTGTATATCTATGATTTATTTATTTATTTTTCTTTCTTTTTTTAATTTTTACTTTTTATTATTCGTTTGTTGTAAGCATACATCTTTATTAGGTACAAATTGATAACAACATATGTGCCCACATTTCTCATTTGATCCCTTCCACAAATTCCCACCCCGCTCACTCGCCCTCCCTCCCTCTCAAGTTCGGTTTAGTGAGTAAACTTGATGTACATTAGGGTCCCCCCCCATCCATCCCCTTCGATTAAATCAACTTCTTTGCTTATTGAGGGTCTCTCCTTTTACATCTGGAGACCTCTTATGCCCCATCTTCTCCCTAGCATCCGCATATTAGGGAGAACATATGCTTCTTTATTCTTTGTGACTGGTTGATCTCACTTAACATAATGTTTTCCAGCTGCATCCATTTCCCTGCAAATAACATGATTTTGTTCTTCTTTATGGTTGAGTAAAATTCCATTGTGTACATATCCCATAGTTTTATAATCCATTCATCTGTCGATGGACATCTTGGCTACTTCCATAGTTTGGGTATTGTGCATTGTGCAGCTATAAATATAGATGCACATACGTCGGTCTGATAGTTTGGTTTCCATTCTTTTGGGTAGATACCCAGAAGTGGTATTGCTGGAACATATGGTAGGTTCATTCCTATTCGCCTGAGGATCCTCCATACTGTTTTCCAAAGTGGTTGCACTAGTTTGCAATCCCACCAACAATGTATTAGTGTTCCCACTTCTCCACATCCTCGCCAGCAGTTGTTATTGTTCGTGTTTTTTATGATTTCCATGCTGATTGGAGTTAGGTGGAATCTCAAGGTCATTTTGATTTGCATCTCCCTGATAGCCAATGATGTGGAACATTTCCTCATACATTTATTGGCCATTCGTATTTCTTCTTTTGTGAAGTGTCTATTTAGATCCTTTGCTAATCCCAATACTCCTCAAACTATTCCCTGAAATAGAAAGAAACATAACCCACCCAAACACATTCTATGAAGCCAACATCACATTAATACCAAAACCAAATAAAGACAGCTCAAGAAAAGAAAACTATAGGCCCATATCATTGATGAACGTAGATGCAAAACTGCTAAACAAGATATTAGCAATGCCCATTCAAAACCACATCAAGAAAATTATACACCATGACCAAGTCGGGTTCATCCCTGGGATGTGAGGCTGGTTTAACATACAAAAAACAATCCATGTAATTCACCACATAAACAGTACCAAAGACAAAAATCACATGATCAGCTCAATTGATGCTGAAAAAGCATTTGACAAGATCCAACACCCATTCATGCTAAAAGTACTTCAGAGAATTGGAATAGAAGGAACATACCTCAAAATCATAGAGGCAATATACAATAGACCTAGAGCCAATATCATATTAAATGGAGAAAAACTGCAAGAGTTCCCACTAAAAACAGGAACAAGACAAGGATGTCCATTATCACCTCTTCTGTTGACCATAGTACTTGAGACTCTAGCCAGAGCAATAAGGCAAGAGAAAGAAATCAAAGGGGTAAAAATAGGGAAAGAAGAATGAAAACTATCCCTATTTGCAGATGACACGATATTATACCTAGAAGACCCAACAAAGTCAGCCAAAAAATTTATAGAACTGAACAACAAATTCAGCAAAGTGTCTGGATACAAAATCAATCTTAAAAAGTCAGAAGCTTTCCTCTACACCAACCATAAAACCACTGAAAAAGAAATCCAGAAAACAATTGCACTCACAATAGCACCCCCCAAAATAAAATACTTAGGGATAAACCTAACCAAAGAGGTAAAAGACCTCTTTAAGCAAAATTTCAAAAAGTTGAAAAAGAAATCGATGAAGACCTTAGAAGATGGAAAAGTCTACCATGCTCTTGGATAGGCAGAATAAATATCATCAAAATGGCCATCCTCCCAATGGTAATCTACAGATTCAATGCAATACCAATGAAATTACCAAGATACTCCTCACAGACATAGAAAAATCAGTCCTTAAATTCATCTGGAAGAACAAAAAGCCCAGAATAGCCAAAGTAGTTCTTAGTAATAAGAACCATGCAGGAGGTATCACAATACCTGACTTCAAACTTTACTACAAAGCCACAGTAATAAAAACAGCATGGTATTGGCACACAAACAGACACACAGACCAATGGAGCAGAAAAGAAGATTCAGAAACAGACCCACATGCTTACAGTCAACTGATTTTTGACAAAAGAGCCAAAAATATACACTGAAAAAAAGATAGCCTCTTTAACAAATGGTGTTGGCAAAACTGGTTAACCATATGCAGGAAAATGGAAATAAACCCCTCTTTCTCACTCTGCACAAGAGTCAATTCCAGGTGGATCAGAGACCGGAAGTCAGGCCAGTGACCTTGCAGCTATTTGAAGAGGGCATAGGACCAACACTTGAACACATAGGCACAGGTGAAAACTTTCTCAACAGTACCCCAAAAGCACAACCAACTCAAAGGAAGATCAATACATGGGATTGCATTAAACTGAAGAGCTTCTGTGCAGCAAAGGAAACTATCAAGAACTTCAACAGAGTAAAATTCCATTGTGTACATATCCCATAGTTTTGTAATCCATTCATCTGTGGTTGGACATCTTGGCTGCTTCCATAGTTTGGCTATTGTGAATTGAGCTGCTATAAACATTGATACACATGCATCGGTCTGATAATTTGGTTTCCATTCTGTTGGGTATATACCCAGTAGTGGTATTGCTGGGC
>PVLC010010099.1:41521-51767 GCA_004027655.1 Graphiurus murinus
CCACAGTGGTTGCACCAGTTTGCAATCCCACCAACAATGTATTAGGGTTCCCACTTCTCCACACCCTCGCCAGCAGGTGTTGTTGTTCATATTTTTTATGATTGCCATTCTGACTGGAGTTAGGTGAAATCTCAGGGTAGTTTTGATTTGCATCTCCCTGATAGCCAATGATGTGGAACATTTCCTCATACATTTATTGACCATTTGTATTTCTTCTTTTGTGAAGTTCTATTTAGATCCTTTGCCCATTTTTTGATTGGGTTATTTGCTCTCTTAGTTGTAATTTTCTTGAGTTCTTTGTATATCCTAGATATTAAACCTCTATCTGAAGTGTAACTGGCAAAAATTTTCTCCCACTCTGTCAGTTCTCTGTTGAGGTTCTTGATAGTTTCCTTTGCTTTGCAGAAGCTCTTCAGATTATTGCAATCCCATGCATTGATCTTCCTTTGAGCTGCTTGTGCTTTTGGGGTCCTGTTGAGAAAGTTTTTACCTGTGCCTATGTGTTAAAGTGTTGGTCCTATGCCCTCTTCAAGTAGCTGCAGTGTCTCTGGTCTGACTTACAGGTCCTTGATCCACCTTGAGTTGAGTCTTATGCAGGGTGAGAAAGTGGGGTTTATTTCCAGTTTCCTGCATATGGTTAACCAGTTTTGCCAACACCATTTGTTAAAGAGGCTATCCTTTTTCCAGTGTATATTTTTGGCTCCTTTGTCAAAAATCAGTTGACTGTAAGTCTGTGGGTCTGTTTCTGAGTATCTATTCTGCTCCATTGGTCTATGTATCTATGTTTGTGCCAATACCATGCTGTTTTTATTACTGTGGCTTTGTAGTAGAGTTTAAAGTCGGGTATTGTGATGCCTCCTGCATGATTTTTATTGCTAAGTACTACTTTGACTATCCTGGGCTTTTTGTTTTTCCAGATGAATTTAAGGACTGATTTTTCTATGTCTGTGAGGAGCTTTACTCAGCCATAAAGAAGAATAAAATCATGTTCTTTGCAGGGAAATGGATGCAACTCGAAAACATTATGTTAAGTGAGATTAGTCAGTCACAAAGAGTTAAGAAACATATGTTCTCCCTAATATGTGGATGCTAGGGAGGAGATGGGGCATAGGAGGGTCTCCAGATGAAAAGGAGAGATCCTCGAAAAGCAAAGAAGTTGATTTAATTGTAGTGGATGCATGGGGCAGAGGGACACCCTAAAGCACATGATGTACTTACACAATCATATCAAGGTCACTCACTGAAGTGAACCTGAGGGGGAGGGAATGGGGTGGGAATTGGGGAAGGGGTCAAATGAGAATTGTGTGCAAATATGTTGTTAACCACTAGTACTTAACAAAGATGTATGCTATATTGCACGAATTACTACAATAAAAATTATAATAAAAAAGGTATACAATGCTATGGTTTGATATTCATATACATTGTATACTGCTTGCTATGGTTAAATTAATTCACATATCCAACACCACCACAATGACTGAAGGGGACATAGGGAGAATGAGGATACTTAAAATCTGCTCTCCTACCAAACTGCAAATAAACAATACAGAATTATTAACTATAATCACTGTAGATTTTACTTGAAGGCTTGAATGTTATCATTGACTATAGATACTATCAATTTATTTCCCTGAATTAACAGGCTTTCTTATTTTATTTAATCACAAACATATCAATGTCAATCACTAAGCTGAACATGAGAAGGAGGGAGGGGGAGGGAATGGGGTGGGAATTGGGGAAGGGCTAAATGAGTGATGTGTGCATGTGTGCCTCTACCATCTTGTACCTCATTAAGATGTATGATTATAATACACCAATTAAAAAATAAAATACTCAAAAAAAAGAACCTCAACAGAAAACCCACAGAGTGGGAGAAAATTTTTGCCAGCTACTCTTCTGATAGAGGACTAGTATCTAGGATATACAGAGAATTCAAGAAACTCACAGCTAAGAAAACAAATAACCCAATCAAGAAATGGGAAAAGGATCTAAATAGACACTTCACAAAAGAAGAAATGCAAATGGCCAATAAATGTATGAGGAAATGTTCAACATCATTAGTAAGCAGAGAGATGCAAATCAAAACTACTCTGAAATTTCACCTAACTCCAATAAGAATGGCAACTATCAAGAACACAAACAACAACAAATGCTGGTGAGGGTGTGGAGAAATGGGAACCCTAATACATTGTTGGTGGGATTGCAAATTAGTGCAACCACTTTGGAAAACAGTATTTTTTCAGGATCCTCAGACAAATGGGAATGATCCTGCCTTATGATCCAGCAATACCTGTACTGGATATCTACCCAAAAGAACGGAAACCAAACTATCAGACCAATGCATGTGTATCTATGTTTATAGCTGCACAGTTTACAATTGCCAAACTATGGAACCAGCCAAGATGTCCAACAAGAGATGAATGGATTACAAAACTATGGGATATGTACACAATGGAATTTTACTCAGCCATAAAGAAGAACAAAATCATATTATTTGCAAGGAAATGAAAGGAACTGGAAAACATTTTGTTAAGTGAGATTAGTCAGTCACAAAAAGTTAAAAATCAAATGTTCTACCTAGTATGTGGAAGCTAGGGAGAAAATGGGACATAAGAGGGACTCTAGATGAAGAAGGAGAACCCTTAGATGAACAAAGAATTTGACTTAATGGAAGGTGAAGGGGGTAGGGAGGACACCCTCATGAACATGATGTACTTCCCATGAACACATCTAATATGTGTTCATTTATGTGCAAAGCTTCATTCTTTATACCAAAATGTGTTATGCATAAAGATTTCAAGGTGATAATAAAATGGAGAAGCTGACTGTCATTTAATACAAGTCTTTGCACCAATGACAAGTTTGATTTTTGAATGCAAGATTGCCTCTGTACTAAGATAACAACAGAAACACCCATTTGCTCTTATGTCAGAAGCAAAAGAACAGTGATACTGAAAGGCCTGACTCTCCTCCTCAGGCCATGGAAACGGCGCAACCCCAATCAGTCACGAAGCCGGCTTCTTGATGCAAAGGCAGGAGGTACTTTTATTCCAGTACTGGGACCCAAAATCCTCTCTCATGTAGGAGCAGAAGAAAATGGGCCCTGGACAAGGGGAGGTGAGAGGTTTTATAGGCAGAAACTGCAGACAGTGCTTCTCTCAGTAAAGTAACTAATTTCAGGAACAGAACAGGATACAGCCAAAAGAATCAAGGTTAGCTTTGACACAAATCTGTTTGTTAAGCATATCTTGCAAGAACAGCAGGTTCAGAGGCTTAGGGGGATGGAGCAGACTTCCGGGAGTGTATGCCTGGTCCATTTAAAAATTTTTTATTACAATACTACCATGACAATTATTTAATCATAAATTCCATAAATGATAGGTCCTTAGCTTAGCATGTTAATGTAGAAAGAAATGAAATCAATACTAATTTTGGCCCATATATTTTTGTGTTATTAATCTCTGAGTTAACCAAATGAACAGAGAAGGTTTGTGAAATATATTAAAATATAAAATAAGTTGATGCTACTCTTTCAATTCAGGCACATGAAATATTTTCCAGCATTCTCTGCATTTTCTAAATTATCAGTTATTTGTAATTAAGGAAGAAATATGATATAAGCATGCAAATTAATCTTTTGTGTTTTCTAAGTAATGAATCCATAATTTCACCCTGGCTCATTATTTAACTCTTCTCCTTTTTTCCCCCCAACACACCTCCATGTTCCATGTTACATGTCAGGGATTAGAGTCTTAATAAGAGGCAACCCTACGCACTGGAAACACTCACACACTCACACACAGACACAGACACACACACACAGAAACACACACTTTCCAAGTATATATACATGAAATTAATTTCACACTGAAGTGCCTGCAGTGGTGGCCACAAATATCCCTGGTCTAAATCCCAAGAGAACAGCCAAAATCACTTCAGAAAACCTGGTATCCTCCTGTGGACTATGGCCAAAGCTTTGTATTAAGACATGGTCCAGATGTGCCCGAAGCTTTGTGTTAGGACATGGTCCAGATGTGGTTTTGGTAGACTCCTTACTGACCTGGGAGCAGCTCCTGGGGCCATCAACTTCAGGGTTCTGGTCCTCCTACGCCTTGGTCACCCAAATGTCCCAAGTCACCCTTACTCTGGTGTTGGAGACTGACAGTGCTCAAGGTCTGCCTTTGTTGACTCACAGGCATAGAAGTCTGTTCCTATGGAGATAAAGATTACCATAACATGCACTGACTACTGACTCAGGGCAAAAGCCCTGCTTTGCTTTAAGTTCCAGGAATCAAGAGGTTTATTCAGACTTTATCAAGCTGTTACATTAATGAATTGGGTGAATATTTGTTTCTTGAACTGTGTACCCTCAGATGATTAATTTTCACAAAATATAACCATTGTGAGAAAACATTAACTTTAATGTATACTCTGGTGCTCAAAGAAGTATATAAGGACTGAGCTAAATAAACTCTGGTGCAGCAGTATTCAGTGTCAGCCCTCCTGAATCTATCCCTTGTTTTTCTCTTTCTTAAGCAACTTTTGTCTTTGTTTTTCTCAAATCACACTTTCTCCCTCCAAGCTTGTCCGACTTAGCTGACAGGCTCCAGTACTGTGGTCTGAATTACTCAGGCTCAATCACTCAATTCCCCAGATCAGCTTTGGATCAAGGAGTGTTTCCTTGTCCTGGTGGAACAAAGAAATACATCCCTTTCTCAGGCAAGAGAGAGTTTGGGCCATCATAGGATCTGATTTTCCATGAGCCATGGGTGCTCCTGACCCTCTTCAGTAGAAGACCCATTCTTGACTTGAGAATAAAGGTATAGTACTTCTCAGATTCTTCTAGATTTTCAGGAGAGACAGGGAAAATAGTTATATCCTCAGATGTTTGAATTGTGAACTGGGTATGGTTGCGCATGCCCATAATCCCAGTACTTGTGAGCCTGAGACAGGAGGATGGCAGGTTCGATGCCAGCCTCAGCAACTTAGCAAGACCCTGTTTCAACATAAAAAAATAAAAATGGCTGAGGGTATAGTCCTGAGGTAAAAAGCTCCTGGGTTCAATCCCCAGGACCAAACAAACAAAAAAGGGTGAATTGTATGTTGTCCCTTGTTCTGAAATTAGACAAATGTAAACTTCCAACATGGGCCTTTGATGTCTCCTAGTCTAAATTTTAATATATATTTTTTATTATTGGTGCATTATAATCACACAACTTTGTTAGATACAAGCTGGTAAAGGCATACATGCACACATCTCTCATTTAACCCTTCCCCATTTCTCACCCCATTCCCTCACTCTCCCTTCTTCTCAAGTTGTCTAGTGATTGACTTTGATATGATTGGGAAAGTATATCATGTGCATTAGGGTGTTTCCTTTACCCCTATCACCTTCAGTTAAGTCACTTTCTTTGCTCATCTAAGGTTTCTTCTTCTTTTTTTTATTATCATACTTTTTTATTGTAGTAATTTGTGCTTTGTATTTATACATTTTTGTTAGGTACAAATTGATAAAGACAAATGTGCACACATTTCTCATCTGACCCTATCCCCAATTCCCACCCCGCTCCCTCGCCCTCCCTCCCTCTCAAGTTCAGTTCAGTGAGTGATCTTGATATAATTGTGTAAGTACATCATGTGCCTTAGTATGCTCTCCCCCTACCACCCCCCGTCCATTCCCTGCGGTTAAGTCTACTTCTTTGTTTATCTAGGGTCTCTACTTTTTCATCTGGGGACCTTCTTATGTCCCATCTATTCCCTAACATCCGAATATTAGAGAGAACATATGTTTCTTTACTCTTTGTGACTGGCTAATCTCACTTAACATAAGGTTTTCCAGTTGCATCCATTTCCCTGCAAATAACATGATTTTGTTCTTCTTTATGGCTGAGTAAAATTCCATTGTGTATATATCTCATAGTTTTGTAATCCATTCATCTGTGGATGGACATCTTGGCTGCTTCCAAAGTTTGGCTATTGTGAATTGAGCCGCTATAAACATAGATACACATGCATCGGATAGTTTGATTTCCATTCTTTTGGGTATATACCCAGTAGTGGAATTGCTGGGTCATATGGTAGGTTCATTCCCATTCGTCTGAGGATCCTCCATACTGTTTTCCACAGTGGTTGCACAAGTTTGCACTCCCACCAACAATGTTCTTTGTCAAAGTCCCTCTTATGACCCACTCTCTCCCTAGCTTCCACATATAAGGGAGAGTATTCGATTTTTTACTTTTTGTGACTGACTAATCTCACAGCATAATGTTTTCCAGTTCCATCCATTTCCCTGCAAATAACATGATTTTGTTCTTCTTTTTGGCTTTGTAACAGTCAAATATGTTTATACTATGAATAAATATCAAACTGTAATATCTCACATTTATTTCTCCAGGGATACCTCATTTTGTTGTGCTCTGCTTGATTGCATTTTCAAGTTATCCGCATATTTTACAAAATAAAGATGACCCAGTGTTGGGCAGGTATGTTGGTATCATCTTCAACACTTTGTGTCTTTGTCACATTTTGGAAATAACAATATTGGAAACTTTTAAGTGACTATCTCAATAATAGTGATCTGTGATCAGTGATCTTTGATGTTACCATTGCAATTGCTTTGGGACACAACAAATTGTGCCCATATAAGTGAATAAACTTACTTGACAAATGCTGTGTTCTGACTGCTCATCCATTATCCATTTCCTTGATACCTAAGGAATTTTTATAACTTTTAAAATATTTAATGGATTTTGGATAGCTCTTTTAAAAGGCATTGGGGTTTAATTTTCCCATTATTTTCCTGTAGTGCTGTCTTTTTCTTGTTTACCTATAGGATAACTCTTTATATGTTGGATATAAGTCCTTTCTGGTGAGCTGATAGTCTCTCCTCTTAATTTTATAGTATATCAAGTCTTGCTAATAGCAGTGAGTGACTATTTCCTCCATCATATTTAATATTTATTAAATTGCATCAGATATCTTTTTCTATTCTAGGAAGATAGGTCTGTTCTATGAAGTTATTTCTAAAGTTATTTCTCATTATAAAATTTAGATCATAAATATATTCAGAATTGATTTGATGTGTTGTGTGCATATAGCCTTAGAAGATAGCAGCTGTATCTGTATCTTGGATAAAAGATAGATTAATTACTTAATCAATAGTAATAGAAATAATACCGCCTTATGGGGCAACAGTTGGGCCAATTTGCTTGTCTTTTTTTTCCCTCTTTCTTTTTTTTTTTGTACTGGGTATTGAACACAAGGAAATTCTACCTCTGAGTTACAACCACAGCAGTTTTTATTTATCTATTGAAACAGGTTCTTGCTTAATTGCCAAGGATAGTCTCAAACCTGCAATCTTTCTATCTCAGCCTCTTACATACTAGGATTGCAGGACTATGCCACCACACCTGAATTGCTCCTTGCCTTAAAATATTGAAATTTGCCGGATGTGGTGGTGCACATTTGTAATCCCTGTATTTGGGAGACTGAGACAGGAGGATCTCAGTTTCAAGGCCAGCCTCAGCTACTTAGTGAGGCCCTCCGCAACTTAGTGAGAAACTGTTTCACAACAAGGAATAAAAAATAGGGCTTAGGGTTTAGCTCAGAGGTAGAATGCCCCTGGGTTTAATCCCCAGTACCACATACAAAAAAAAATGAACTTTCTCAAATTTGAGAATCCTCTACTGTGTTATAAATCTTTGGTGTGTTCAACATCTACTTGGGCATCATTTCAATACCCCTAATCATATATTTGGAAAGGTAAGAACCAAATGCAATCATAAGGTTCTTGCTACCTGTTATTGCCATGTAAGAAAGAGTTTTCTCAATTTCCTGTTCCTCTCATGTCCTCCTCCTCTCTTTCACTTCTATTTTTTCTCATGACTTGTTACTTTTTCTCCTTCACTTCCTCTTTCTGTCCTTCATACCTTCTTTCTCTTTTTTGTGTCTTCATTCTCTTTCACATCCTCTTGTTCTCTTCCTCCTTCACTTCTTGTACCCCTCACTCTTCTCTTTTACTTCCTCTTTCTTTCTTTTACATCCTCTTCCTATCAATTTCTCTTCCTCTCTTTAAACTAAAAAAAAAAAAAAACCTAAATAAAATTTTAAAAAAGAAAGCTTTTCTTTTACACCGAGGTGTTTTGTTTGTTCTCCAAGGGTCCATTAAAATTGCAGTCTAACTCATTGCTTTGAAAATAGTATGAACTTTTTGATAGTTTGATTTGTGCATTTTAATTATCCATCACAGTAAGGTTCAAAGTAATACAAACATACATGCACACATTTTCCTACCTAATGAAATAAACACATATAAAGATTGGATTTTTCTTTTTTGATACTAGAGAATGAGTCCAGGGACATTCTACTTCCAAGCTACACCCCAAGCCCTGTTTTATCTTTTATTTTGAAACACGGTCCCACGAGGTTGCTGAGCATCTTTTTAAGTTGCTGAGGCCATCTTTGAGCTTATAATATTCCTGTCTCAGCCTCCCAAATACTGAATTACTGGTGTGTACCACCACACCCAACAAAGTTGGATGCTTTTAAAAACTACTTTAGTTAGTGTATTATAGTCTCCCATCATAATGCAGTTCATGTTGATAGTGACATGCATGCACATAGCAGTCGGTGGGCTCCTCTGGCCTCCCCATCTTCCCCCTTCTCAATACAGAGTACTGAGATTGACACTGGTATTTTCACATAAGTACACATAGTCAATGGTAGTAATTCTATTAATGAACCTCACTCCCTCCCCTCCTTCCCATAGACAAACTCCCTGGCACCACTAGAGTTCCTCCTTCATTATCTGAAGTCTCTTCGGTGTCCCAATTACCTCCTAGCTTCTGCATATGAGAGAAAACATATGACCATTCACTTTCCGTGATTGGCTAGTCTCACTTAACATGATGTCCCCTAGGTCCAATAAAATTGTTGCCAAACATTCCTCTGACAGAGGACTAACATTTGGATATAAAAAAATCTTAATAGTAAAAAAAATGAAATTTGGAAATGATGCTAAATATATATTTCTCAAAAGAAGAAATACAAAAGGGCTAATAAATTTATGACAAAATATTCAACTCCATTAGCAATCAGGGAAACACAAATGTAAACTGTTTCTTTGGTGGGTATAATTATGCTTAAATATCCAATCTGGGAAGAGTTGACATCTATAAAATACATAGTCTTACAAATTTTCCATGCAGTCTACATTGACAAAAAATAGTGATTGATTGATGCAAATGATTCCAATGCTTTGCCATATAAATTTATCAGCATCATGTTCTTTCTTTTCTCTATAGGGTTTTGAAAATTCCTCTCAATTCATTTTGTCTCATCAGATCTCTGCTCTTACATTAAATGATGGTGCACACATGTGTCCTGAAAGTTAGAAGAACACTAAATTGGGGGAGTAAGAGCTTCTCAGTGAAGAAGATCCAGTGAGAACTTGGTACTTTACTGTCAGCCCCTACAAGTCAGACCTCAGTATTTCCTGCTCTGCTTTGTGTGAGATCTTCGTTGCCTCAAGGGGACAGGGAAAGGAAAGAGCCTTTCCCAAAGACTCTACAATCTTTTGGTAGAGAGTGGATAGAAACTTTTAATTGATTTAGTAATGAGCAGCTGGGAAAAAAGTTTTTCAGAAAAGTTCTATTCCTCTGAAGCCTTCACTCTACTGGTGCAGGTGGAATGATAATTGTGTTTCTACAGGGAGGTGAAGTCAGAGAATCGGACATATATATCAGGATATGATTTCCTCTCTCCCACACAAAATGGATGTCAGATCCATTGTATACACGGAGTCCCAGCAACTAGAAAGAGGCAGGTGAGCAGGTCCTTTTTGAGTGTCAGAAACAGAGTCCATGAGGGAAGGAGATGCATCAGGAGCCTGGGTAAGTGACTTTGGGCCAAGTAATTCTTCTGGGTTTGCAATGGGTCCAGTGCCCAAGACACATGGAGAGGAAGAGACAGTCCTGAAGCCTCAGCTGAGGTAGTGCACTGAGGTGGGTCCCAGCTCACCTGTCCCTGATGTGTCCTAAAGCAATTTAGTGTGGTCCACAGGGCCCTATTCTTGGTGTTCAGTGTGAGTGACCATGAAACCTGGCTTTCAACTATGAAATTAGCTTGGAAAGTATGGATTATAGCTTTTAAGTTAATTTTTTGATCAGCCCACCTTATAGGAATCATAGACTAAATCTTGAGGATTTCTAGAGGTTTGCCCAAGACTTCTCCATGCTTGTAATGA
>PVLC010010100.1:0-14106 GCA_004027655.1 Graphiurus murinus
AAAAAAAAAAAAAAAAAAAAAAAAAAAAAATTCTTTTAGTACAAAACAGTGTTAAAGGTTAACGATGAAGAGTCTCTATTCATTAGTTTAAATCTTTACTATTTGTTTAGCTCCTTTAAACAGTGTCCTTATCTTTTTCTCAGGCAGCTAGAGAGTTAGTTAATGTGTGGTGAAGTTGGTTTTTTTTGTGGTACTGGGGATTGAACCCAGGGGCTTTGTACCTCTGAGCTATACCCCCAGCCCTATCTTTTATTCTTTATTTTGAAACAGGGTCTCACTAAGTTGCGGAGTGCCTCACTAGGTAGCTGAGGCTGGTCGCGAACCCAGATCCTCCAGTCTCAGCCTCCCAAATGCTGGGATTACAAGGGTGTGCCACCACACCCGGCTTGCTATCTGACAGTTTTATAAGAGCCAGAGGTTGCTGTCTTCAGCACCCTCTTTGGGGTGGTCTTTCACCCTTAAGCAAAGCAAGCAAAAGGTGTAGTAAAATAGAAGGAAATAGCTTAGATAGTGAAAGGGCATCAGAGGTCAGTGTCTTCGGTTCCCTCAAGAAAGGCAGTTTTCTGCCAAAGCAAGCAAGAAGCTATAAATCCTTAAGTCAACATATATGTGTATATATATATATATATATGTATATATATATATATGCCAATATATATAAAAATATATATTACACACACACACACACACACACACACACACACACACGTACTAGGGGTTGAATCCGGAGACATTCTACTGGATTGAACCCAGGGGCATCCTACCTCCAAGCTATACCCCCAGCCCTATATTTTATTCTTTATTTTGAACCAGGGTCTCGCTAGGTTTATGAGAGTCTCATGACTTGCTGAGGCTGATCTTGAACCTGTGATCCTCCTGTCTCAGCCTCCCAAGTACTGAGATTACAGGCATGTGCCACCACACCCAGTTTATTTTTTTGCTCTTGACTGGCTCCTTTTAGGACTACTAGAATTGTAGGCCCTGGGTGGCTCATTAATTTTCTGAGACTGCAACAGAAAATGCAGAGTGCCTGGGATAGGTGTTGCCATATTGAGATTCCTGGAGCAAAGCGCTGGAATTCAGATTCTGTCCAAAGTCCTGAGCCAAACCTGAGCTTGAAATGGCTCCCGGGCTCAAGGCAGCCTAGGTCAGCCAGACACCTTTCTGAGATTTATGGGCCAAACAATAGTCTTGCTTCTGTTCTTTCCTACAGGAAGCAAAAAGGAGTCCAGAGAGCCTGGAGTCTGTCTTTGGAGATCCAACACCTGCTCAGTTTTACCTGCAGCGATCTAGTAATTAACCGAGGCGTTCCTGCAGCCTACTGGTGAGTCAGCTTCTGTGCGGCAAGTGCACAGCCCAGGAGGGGCGAGGTGAAAAGGCAGCTGTCTGGGTGGGGGAGGTGTGTGCGTTGCTGGCACCCTGCGGGTGATGATAGTCAGCAGGCGGGGTGCAGCTTCCAGAGCAACAAACCCCCAGGGCTAACACTCCTGTATCTGAGGAAGTTCTCTGGGGATGGGGGCCCTACTCCCTTGGGGGCATTCAATCTATCCCTGTGGGAGTGGAGAGTGGGAGGTGGTGCCCCTCCACCTGCTTCCTCAAACTCAAAATAAATTGACCTCTAGCTGGGCATGGTGGTGCACACCCGTAATTCCAGGACTTGGGAAGCTGAGACAGGGTCAGCACCTTAGCAAGGTCTTCCGCAACTTAGTGAGACCCTGTTTCAAAATAAAGAATAAAAAAATAGGGCTGGGGGTATAGCTCAGAGGTAGAATGCCCCTGAGTTCAATCCCCAGTACCGAAAAAAAAAGGGGTGGTGGTGGCTGGGAGTGTAGCTCAGAGGTAGGACACCCCTGGGTTCAAATCCTAATACTCCTACCACACACACACAGAGCTGAGGATGTAACTCAGTGGTAGAGCGTTTGCCTAGCATATGTGAGGCCCTGGGTTCCATCCCCAGTACTGTGAAAAGAAAAAGCAAATTGAGCTCTAGATCATACATAGGCATCACACACACACACACACACACACACACACACTGACCAATTAGGAACTTCTTGCATGTGTATGGTACTGGAGTGTTCAGAATTTAGGCAGCTAGGCGTGGTGATGTACGTTTGTAATCCCAGTACTTGGGAGGCTGAGACAGGAGAATCTCCAGTTTGTGGCCAGCCTCAGCTACTTAGTGAGGCCCTCCGCAACTTTGTGAGACCCTGTTTCAAAATAAAAAATAAAATAGATCTGTGGGTATAGCTCTCGGAGATAGAATGCCCTACTGCAAAGAAAAAAAGAACTTAGAGGCAGAACCCAGGTGTGTTCTGCCTCTGAACTATGCCCCCAGCTCCTGTTATTGCTTATTTATTTATTATTATTATTTTTATAATAATTGGTGCATTGTAATCATATATCTTTGTTAGATACAAGCTGATAAAGGCATATATGCACACATTTCTCATTTAACCTCTTCCCCAATTCCCACCCCACTCCCTCGCCCTCCCTCCTCAAGTTCAGTTTAGTGATTGACCTTGATATATTTGTGAAAGTACATCATGGGCATTAGGGTGTCTCCCCTCCCCCTGCTTATTTATTTTTTATTTTAAAAAAATAATTTGTGGTACTGGGGGTTGAACCCAGAGGCATCTTATCTCCAAGCTATATCCCAGGTCTTTTTTTAATTTTAATTTTTTAATCTTTTTGAAACAGGGTCTTGCTAAGTTGCTGAGGCTGGCCTTGAATCTGTAATTCTCCTGTCTCAGCCTCCCAAGTACTGGAATTACAGGTGTGCACCATCATAACTGGCTTTTGTTTATTTTATTTATTTATTTATTTATTGCAGTACTGGGGATTGAACTCAGGGGCATTCTACCTTCAAGCTATACCCCCAGCCCTATTTTTTATTCTTTATTTTGAAACAGGGTCTCATTGAGTTGCAGAGTGCCTCACTAGGTAGCTGAGGCTGGCCTCGAACCCAGATCCTCTGGTGTCAGCCTCCCGAATGCTGGGATTACAAGCATGAGCCACCACGCCCGGCTGGCTTTTGTTTATTTTATTTTATTATTATTATTATTATTTTGCAGTACTGGGGATTGAACTCAGAGGCATTCTATCTCCGAGCTACACCCCCAGCCCTATTTTTAATTCTTTATTTTGAAACTGAGTCTCACTAAGTTGCGGAGTGCCTCACTAGATAGCTGAGGCTGGCCGCGAACCCAGATCCTCTGGTCTCAGCCTCCCGAATGCTGGGATTACAAGCGTGCGCCACCACGCCCAGCTGGCTTTTGTTTATTTTAAAACAGGGTGTTTCTCAGTTGCTGGAGCTGGCTTCGAACTGGCCATTCTCCTGTCTCAGTCTCTCAAATACTGGTATTACAGATGTGTGCCTCCATGCCAACTGTAAATGTGTCTCTGTCTCTCTTTTGGTACTGGGGATTGGTTCCAGGGGCATTCTTCCTCTGAGCTATATCCTCAATTCTATTTTATTTGTATTTTGAAACAGGGTATCACTAGGTTGCTGAGAATCTCACTACTTGCTGAGGCTGTCCTCAAACCTGTGATCTTCCTGTCTCAGCCTCCCAAGTACTAGGATTACAGAAGTCTGCCACTATGCCTGGCTAGTCCAGCCATTTTTATATTTTATTTTATGGTACTGAGGATTGAACCCAGGGGCATTCTACCTCTGAGCTACACCCTCAGCTCCTATTTTATTTTTATTTTGAATCAGGGTCTTGCTAGGTTTATGAGAATCTCAGTATTTGCTGAGGCTGTCCTCAAACCTGCAATCCTCCTGTCTCAGCCTTCCAAATACTGGGATTACAGGCATGTGTCACCACGTCCAGCTTATATTTTATTTTAAAACAGGGTCTCTCTAAATTGCTGAGGGTCTTGCTAATTTGCTGAGGCTGGCCTGGAACCTATAATCCTCCTGTCTCAGCCTCCCAAGTAACTATGCCCAACTCAATTAGGAGCTTTTTTTTTTTTTTTTTTTTTTTTTTTTGTACTAGGGATTGAACCCAGTGGCATTCTACATCTGAGCTACACCCCCCCCAACCCTCTTATTTTTTATTTTGAAACAGGGTCTCATCAAGTTTCTGAGGCCCTCACTAAGGTGCTTAGGCTGGCCATGAACCTGTGAATCCTCCTGTCTCAGCCTCCCAAGAACTGGGATTATAGATGTGTGCCATGGCACTCAGCTCAATTAGAAACTTCAGATATCTCCGATTCCCCCATTTCCTCTTTCCCTTCCAGGTAAGAGAAGTGATAGAGATTGCCAATATTCATTCACACTTATTTCAGAGAATACATTAATAGCCATTTCCCAGGCCTTTTTGCAGTTTGATTTGGCCAGCTAAGTAATGACCATGGAATGTAGATAGAGGTATATGTATTCCTTTCTGGGCCTAAGCTTTAAGACTTTGGTTATGCCTCCACCAAATTCTCATCCCCTTCCTTCTGGCTTGAGCCCACAAAGTCCTAGCTTCAGTAATGCTGGTCAAGAATGCTTGTATTGCATTTTGTAATGGATGGTAGGAATCAGGATGGAAGGAATCTATGTCCTAGTGTGTCTGCATGGAGCAGAGCTTTCTGCTGACCTTGAATGTTCCCCAAGCACTTAGATGAGAGACAAAGAAACTTCTATCTTCTTTCATCCACTGATTTATGGCTGGGCTTCTTTGTTATAGCAGCACAGGGTGCAAAAGTGTGGCAGAGATGAAGCTAGCACAGTGGTCCAGTCCCCCAGGCCTGCATGGCCTGCCTCTGAACATCACTGGGACTTTGTAATCTAAGGGGCCGGCTGGGAAGGAAGCAGTGCACTATATTTGTTAAGACCAAATCAGAGAGGTCTAGGTTTGGAATTTTGGCTAAAATGTTTTTTAGTTTTGTTTACTTTGGTTACTTTCACTAACAAAGTGAGCTTCCGTTTCCTCTTTTTATAAAATGGTGGTAAAATAGTCCCTCCTCCTAGGGCTTTGTGAGAAAGCTATGAGGTGATGTAGATCAAGGACTCCTAAATGTTTACTATCATTAATGGGATCAGATGATATCTAGACTCCATTTTTTCCCAGAAAAAAAGATGTGGTATCTCCCAAATAAGGTGCAAGTTGCCAAAGCTTTCCACAGACAAGCATTAGCCAGCTTTGTGTCACTAAAATGAAATGCCTGGCGTAGGCACTTATGAAGTTTATTTAGCTCACAGTTTTGAAGGTTCAGGGTCCACAATTAGGCTGAAAGGGGTGTGGGGGGTGGGAGGGAGGAGCACTGATTTGGTTTCTGGAGGGCTTGGCTGCTGGCAGGACCCTGTGTAGGAGCAAGTGCTCACATCTCCAACAGGAGCTGAGCGAGAGACTGGCTCCCCAAACCCCTTCTGGGGGTGCACCCCCAAGGCCCTAGGGACCACCTGCTAGGCTCCACCTCTTGAAGGTTCTCCTATCTCCCTGTAATAGCACCACCTTGTAGACCTAGACTTTAATCCTTTTTTTTGCAGTACTGGGGATTGAACCCAGGGGCATTCTACCTCTGAGCTACACCCCAAGCCCTATTTTTTATTCTTTATTTTGAAACAGGGTCTCACTAAGTTGTGGAGTGCCTCACTAAGTAGCTGCAGCTGGCCGAGAACCCGGATCTTCCAGTCTCAGCCTCCCAAATGCTGGGATTACAAGCGTGCGCCACCACGCCCTGCTTTGACTTTAATCATCATGGACCTTGGGGGAGACGATCATATTAAAACCAGAGCAGCTGGGCATGGTGGGATTACATTTGCAATCCCAGTACGTGGAAGGCTAAAACAGGAGAATCACAGGTTTGCCACCAGCCTCAGGAACTTAGGCCTTCTGTAACTTAGTGAGACCCTGTTTCAAAATAAAAGAATAAAATAGGGCTGGGGGTGTAGCTCAGAGGTAGAATGCCCTTGGGTTCCATCCCCAATACCAATTTAAAAAATATCTTGACTCTTATTTATTTATTATAGTACTGGGGATTGAACCCAGGGGCTTTCTACCTCTGAGATACACCCTCCAATCTTATTTTATTTTTTAGTTTGAAACAGGATTTCACTAAGTTGTGTAGGGTCTCACTAAATTGCTGAGGCCAGCTGGCTTTGAACCTGTGATCCTCCTGCCTCAGCCTGCCAAGCACTGAGATTACAGGCATGCACCACCATATCCATCATACATAAGTTTCTTTTTTTTTTTGCGGTACTAGGGATTGAACTCAGGGGCATTCTACCTCCGAGCTGCATCCCCAGCCCAAATTTTTATTCTTTATTTTGGAACAGGTTCTCACTAAGTTATGGAGTGCCTCATTAAGTAACTGAGGCTGGCTGAGAACCCTGATCCTCCTGTCTCAGCCTCCCTAGTACTGGGATTACAAGCGTGCGCCACCACGTCCAGCTAAATATGAGTTCCGACCTTGGCATTCACCTGGAAAAATATATGTTCCTGCCTCCTGTTGCCAACGGTGTCAAGCCCAGACTCCACAGGGCACTATATCATGCTGCTCATGGTTTGGATACAGCCTCCTTCCATCAAGGATATTAATGGCAAAGGTTGACTATTGCCTCTGACCCAGGCACTATACTGAGGACTTAATGTATGTTATCTCATTCAACTCACACCTAACCATAGGAGACCATGTCCTCGCTCAGTTTCCTCATCTGTAAAATGGGGACATTCCAAGAAAAGCAATGGACATGGTGTCTGCTATACAGTTACCACTCAATTAACCGTAGGTGATAATTTAGATATTTTATAGATGTGAAAGTTGAAGTTCAGGAGGTTAAGGAATTTGCCCAAGGACACTACTCATTAATAAGGGCCTAGTAAGGAAGTCTGGCTTTAGTCCCCAGAGTAGCCCACGTGTGTGTGTGTGTGTGTGTGTGTGTGTGTGTGTGTGTGTGTGTGATTGTGGGGGGTACTGGGGATTGAATCCAGGGACATTCTGCATTTGAGCTATACCCCCAGTCCTTTTTTATTTTTTTGTTTTGAAGCAGGGCCTTGCTAGGTTGCTGAGAGTCTCACTACTTTCTGGAGCTGGCCTCAAACTTGCAATCTTCCCGTCTCAGCCTCCTAAGTACTGGGATTACAGGAGTGCGCCACCAGGCCCAGCTAGCCCATCTTTTATCCTGCCATTGCAGGTCTGTGCTCAGCCCAGATTCAGCTTCTACAGTCTTCAGTGAGTCTCCAGGCCTTTGCACCCATGGGTCCCTCTGCTGTTGGAAAGCTTCACTTAGCCCTCTGGGGAGCACCCTCCGTGCCACCCCCTGTCCCTTGGCCTCCTCAGGGAGAGGTGGATCCCCCACTCTGCGGCCCTCAGACTTCCCTACAGACCTCTCCACTCTCGTCTCACCAACTATCACTTAGGCGGAGGGGACCCTCCTCAGAGTGACAGTGTCCTTGTCACCACTGCCTTCACAAGGCCTGCCTGGCATGGGGCAGCCCGGAGTGCTTGCTGGATTTGTTGGGAGCTGAATCCACCAGGGAGCAGAGCCAAGAGTAGAGAACAAAACCCGTTGGCAGGGACAGCCTGCCAGTTCCCGGATGCCAGTGTGCACTCCAGAGCAGACACGCTCACACATTCCTCTGACCCCATGACCATTTTGCTAGAACCTCCAGTCCCTCCTGCTGTCTCTCCTTTTGCTCCCCTGCTTCCCCCAAGGTCAGCCAGCAGGAGGGTCGTCCCTAAAGGGGCCGAACCATCCAAAGCATGGGAACAGACTTACCTCCTCTATTAATTCATTCAACAAAGATTCGCTGGATGCCGACAATGAGCCAGGCACTGTGTGCTTGGTGGAGAGCCATGGTCCTTGGCCTCATGGAGCTTACATTCTATGGAGGGAGTCAGTTAACATGTAAATCACAGGTGGCTTCAGTGCCCAGGCTAGCTCACCTTTACACGATGGCAGACTCCAAGGAAGGTAAACAGTGGAGATCTTTGAGACCCATTAACTATTCAGGGTAGTCAGGGAAGGTCTCTCTGAGGCGGCAACATTGAAGCCAAGGTTTGAGGGTCTGAGGAACTCTATCTTGCAAAGGGTAGGGCAGAGGCATTCTGGGTAAAGGGAACAGCCAATGCAAAGTCCCCGAGGTAATCCGGGCATGGTGGCACACACTTGTAATCCCAGTACTCAAGAGGCTAAGACAGGAGGATCGCAGGTTCCAGATCAGCCTCAGCTACTTAGTGAGGTCCTGTTTCAAAATAAAAAAACAAAATAGGGCCGGGGGTGTAGCTCAGAGGTAGAATGCCCCTGGGTTTAACCGCCATCACCAAAAAAGACAAACAAAACAAAAAAGTCCCTGAGGTGGGAGGGAGAGTGGGATCTTGAGGAATGAAGGCAGGTCAAGGCACAGAGCACAGGAGCAAGTTTGGGACTGGAAAGAAATGAGGCAGCAGTGGGGTTGGAACGCGAAGGGGAGGAACTTGGATTTCATCTTGAGAATAACAGGGTAGACAGGCATAGTGGCACATACATTAAATCCCAGTACTTGGGAGGCTGAGACAGAAGGATCCGGGTTCCCAGCCAGCCTCAGATACTTAGTGAGGCCCTCCGCAACTTAGTGAGATCCTGTTTCAAAATAAAGAATAAAAATGGGGCTGAGGGTGTAGCTTGGATATAGAATGCCCCTGGGTTCAATCCCCAGTGCAAAAATAATAATAATAATAATAATAATAATAATAATAATAATCATCATCATCATCTAGCTGGGCGTAGTGGCACAGGTCTGTAATCCTAGTACTTGGAAGGCTGAGACAGGAGAATCAAAGGTTTGGAGGCAGCCTCAGCAATTTAGAGAGACCCTCAACCCCTCAGCAACCTAGCAAGACCTTGGTTCAAAATGAAAAATAAAAAGGTCTGGGGGTATAGCTTGGAGGTAGAATGCCCCTGGGTTTAATCACCAATACCAAAACAAAACACCACCACCACCACTGCCCCCCCCAAAAAAAACCCCAAAGAAGTACAATCGGAACTAAAAATCTTTATTGGCTATTTGTAACACCCCCATAGATAGGGCAGGGGGAATCAGAGGCACCTGGAAAGCTCAGGAACAGAAACAGAAGATCCAGCTCCCCAACCATGGGAACAAATACACAATCACCTTCTCCACAGTCTCTCAGGGAGAATGAACCAAAGAAGAATCAAGAGGCTGAGTGTGCCGGGTCGCTTCCCGCGCATGTCGATGGTGTCAACACACTCTCTTGGAGTTGGTACTGCTGGGTACTTGCAACATGGAAACGTCTTTGGACGCTAGGAGGTTGCCTAATTACGGGACTACAGCACAGGCCTCATGTCCTGCGAGCAGTTGGAGAGCACGGAGAAGGGGCAGGGGAAGGGAAAGAGAGGGGGTCCCTCTTCAGTCCTGAGTGTGCCCCTTGTGCCTTCTGCCACCTGCCGTCACCCTGTCACCCTCTCCCCACTCCCTCTATTCATCTCCCTCTGGAGCATCCCCTGCAGCTGACCCTGCTCCCTGCAGTGCTGCCCTCTCTCCTCTGATGGGTCCACAGGGCAGCAATCTGATCGAACTAGCTAAGGAGTGAAAAAAAGTACTTACCTCTTTATCCCTCCTTAAGGAATTAGCCCTTTCAAAAGAGCTTTCTGGGTCACTCAATTGATCTCTGCCCCACTTCTCTGAAAGGGCCCTTTGCCCCCAGGGTTTTTGCAAACTCTACTCTTGAGTTCAATGCAGCCGGCCCCTGGGGACCATGGTTCCATCAAACGCTGGGGGTGGGAGAATCTTGACGGGGTGATATTGGAAGTATTGAATAACCAGTGTTGCATAGGCACCAATGAACTGCCAGCTTCAGGACCCCACTGCTTTGGGTCTGCCAGGCATTAACCAGATCATGTTCATCCTGGGGGAAATGCCAGGTGGTGGGGGACATTTGGGGTGCACATATTTCCCAAGGAGTGTGCCAGTGTTTCCTCACACTGTATCAATCCTGAAATGTCAGTTCAGTCTGCAGTTCCCCTGGGAATGGTGGCTGGGCCACTTGTTCCTTTTGTAAGAGGAAAATGGCCTAAGGCAGAGCTGGGGAGAGGGAGCTGCCTGAGCAGACCCAGCTGCCTGGAATCTGGGTGAACAAGCTCCCAGGCCCTCGACCCATAGCGTGACCTTGAAGGGCCCAGCTGCCTCTGAACGGTCTTCCTTAGGCCCCTCCTCGAAGTTATTTTTGTCCAGACTGACAGCCCTTGGCCGTGGCAGCCGTCTGGGCTCTCTGAGCCGGATGCAAACCAGGCAACTCAGACGTCTGGTGCAGAATCCCAAGAGGATGCCTCTCTGGGTGCCTGGGGTCTGGCCCTTCCATGCTGCACCCAGTGGGGAGGGACCACCTGCTGGGAGCTGGGTCCTCTGTTGCTTAGGCCTGGCTCCTGCCTGGTGGTGCTGCTGAGGCCTGGTGGCAGACCTCCCCGCCGCCGAGCTTTGCTGCTGCCCGGCTTATCGAGCCAGCTGTGTGCAGGGAGCTCACAGTCTCTGGAATGGTGAATATTTGCAGCTGAGGGGAGAGAAAGAGCAGGCCCTGCTGGGCCCCCAGCATCCAGACCTTGACTGTCCTGGGGTTTACTGTGATGGGGTAGGCTTATGACAGCTGGGCAGGGGCAGGCAGGTGCCCAAGAGACCTCTTGGTGGCCCCTGCTCAGTCACTGTCTCCAGGAAGTGAGGCAGACAATACGTTTTTCCAGCCTCTTGGTCTGGGATGGCTGCAGCCAGTCATTGCTCCTGATTAGGGTCCAACCTTTGCACAGAAGCAGCCTGCCTTGGGCCATGGAATCCTTTAGGTTAAAGCTTCCATCCCAAGACCCAGGATTCATGTGTTTTGGACAGGAAAGGGGTCTGAGCACAGCTCCTAGGGGCTCCTAAGGTACCATGACTCATAAGCACAGGGGAGAAATGGGACCAAGCCTCTGAGGTCTGAAAGGTTCCAGCAGAGCCTGGCGGAGGCTGGATGGAGTGCTGAGGAGGAAGAGGAGGCCTGAGGGGTGAAGAAGGCACCTTCACATAGGAGTCGTCTGGGAAGCAAAGTAGGAAAGGCAGTACTATTTTTAGAGCTCCTGGAACAAGAGCCTGCCTCACTCCTGGGGGCTTGGAGCTGGGGTGGGGGCGGCTCAGAAAGCCCCAATTTCAGTGATTTCAGAGACCCAGGAGTGGTAGAGCACAGCGCCAGTAGGCCTCCCAGCTGGCCCCGTGGAAGATGGACTGGAGATGGGGACAGCCACATAAGCGGTGGACCCCACGGCGCCAGGGGGAGAGGGCGAGGAAGACCGCAGGAGGGGAGCCAGGCCGCTGCTCCTGGCAGCCCTGCTGCTGGGGGCCGCAGGTAGCGGGGCGGCCGGCCTTTCCGGGGGACAGGCCCTCTGGGTGGAAGATGCTCCTCGGCTGCCCAAAAGATTCCTCCGGGTCGGCAGGATGGCGCCAGCGGCGCCTCTGCGCATGGGCGCGGTTCGGAGGGCTGGGACAGGGTAAGCCGGAGAGGAGGCGCTGGGGAAGACCGAGCCAGGCACGCTTCCCAGAATGGCAAGCTGGCTGCTCAGGGCTGGCAGCCCCGGACAGCTATGGAAGAAGGACCAGGGCCAAGCAGGGAAGGCCAGGGGGCCGGCTGGCGTGGGCGAAGGCTCCATCTCAGCCGCGTAGCTGTTGAGGTGTGAGAGAAGGCGAATCCGGACGGGGTCTGCTCGGCTGCTGGGCCCTTCGAGGACCCCCAGGTACCTTATGACCTCAGTGAGGCACTCCCGGAAACCGATGCTGCGGAAGTCAACCGCCAGGGCTCGGGCATCAAAGAATCCTGTAAAGCGAAGCATCAAGTGGGCCAGGGGAGAAGCGCGCAGACTGGGGTCCGAGGTCTGAGTTCTAGGCCTGCTCCTCCCACTCACCCCGAGTGACCTTAGGCATGGCCTCTCACTTCTCTGACCCCTGCCCCTCCGTCTCCCCATCTGTAAGTGGGAATAAGAATTTCTACCTGGGGCCGGGCGTGGTGGCACACACTTGTAATCCCAGCATTTGGGAGGCTGAAGACGGGAGGATCTGGGTTCGAGGCCAGCTTCAGCTGCTTAGTGAGACCCTCTGCAACTTAGTGAGACCCTGTTTCAAAATAAAGAATAAAAAAGTAGGGCTGGGGCTGTAGCTCAGAGGTAGAATGCCCCCAGGTTCCATCCCCAGTACTAAAAAAAAAAAAAAAAAAAATCTCTACCTGGCATGGAGGATGGTGAGGATCAGATGAGGAGGTCACTAAGCTAGAGCACATTACCCAAGGTGAAGTATGTTTTCTTTTCTTTTTTTAACCAATGAGAGATTTGGGAAGCATTTATTGACAAAGGCTACTAGCAAATTAGGATATCATGATATCCCGATAATCTTCACTCAGAATAATGGTCTTAGGGATTTTTTTCTTTTTTTTTTGCCGTACTGGAGATTGAACTCAGGGGCATTCTACCTCCAAGCTATACCCCTAGGCCTATTTTTTTACTCTTCATTTTGAAACAGAGTCTCACTAAGTTGCGGAGTGCCTCACTAGGTAGCTGAAGCTGGCCTTGAACCCGGATCCTCTAGTCTCAGCCTCCCAAATGCTGGGATTACAAGCGTGCACCACCACGCCCGGCTTGGTCTTAGGGATTTTAATGATGACTATTGTATTGAAGTATGTTTTCATCACAGTTCATGATGAGTGCAAAGAAGAAACTCTGTGGACAAGGTAACTTCATGAAGTAGACACTTGCCAGTGCAAAAGGCTGTGCAGTGGAGGTATAGAATAACCCTGTCTACAGGTGGGAGTGGATTTGGGGAGGGGGGGTGACAGCAGCCATCAGAACTTGGAAGGACCCCCGGAGATGGCAGCATAGTGCAGCAGCAAAGCAGGAGGTCTTCGGAAGTCTGCAGAGCTGGGTTCAAACCCTGGCTCAGTCACCTAACTAGCTGCCTCTCTGTGCCTCAGTTTCTTTAGCTAAGTAATAATATCTGCTGTACAGAGTTGAAGGTGAAATGAGACCTGGCACACTCCATAAACACAAAGTTAGCTACCACTTCTATCACTTGGCTCCTGTTGCACCTGAGTTTGTTCCCCAGCTCAAAAGGTTGGAATGAAAGACCCGACTGTGGTCCTGAGCAGCTGCCAGCAGGCCAACGGCCCCCTCTTGGGCCTGACGATAATGAAGGCCAACCAGCTGGGCTGTCTACACTGGCATTCAAACCCTCACGGTCTCTCTGCACCTGCCCCTCTCTCCACCACCTCTGGGCAAAGAAGGAAGAGCCCCAGCCAGCACTGGCTCATGACTGTGGCAGCAAATATCCTGCCCCTGGCCCATGGCTGAGGCCCCCAGAAGGACAGCTCACAGGAGCCTATGCTTGGAGTCAGGCCACCTTTCAGATAAGACCTGGCTCTGCTGTATACTAAGCTGTGAGACTACGCACAAGTCCCTTTACCTTTCTGTGTGTGCACGGTTTATTATGGTGGGAGAGGGGACTGGGAGGGCACTGAATATTGACCCAGGGCCATGTGCATGCCAGGCAAGTGCTCTACCACGGCGTTATAACCCTAGTCCTTTTAATTGTTTTTTTTAAAATGGGGATTGAACCCAGGGGCATTCTTCCTCCAAGCTGCACCCTCAGCCCTTCAGTCGCTAGGATTACAGGCCTGTGCCACATACCCAGTTCTTTATTCCCATTTTAGAAATGAAGAACTGAGGAATAGAGAGGTTAAATCATTTGTCTAAGGTCATGAAATTAGTAAGAAGTAGAGTCAGGATTCAAATCCAAAGCTTGTGCTCTACCTAAACCATAATTCCCTGTTTTCCCATCAGCCCTGAGCCAGAAAGTGGTGAGACAAATCCCACCTTCCTGGTTCTTGTGAGAATCAAGTGAGATGACATATGTGAAAGCTATAAAATACTGCCCACGTATTAGGTATTAGTCACTACAGTTTTTTTTTTTTTGAGGGGTACTGGGGATTGAACCCAGGGGTATTCTACATCCATGCTATACCCCCAACCCTTTTATTTTTATTTTATATTATTATTAATATATTATTATTATTATTATTATTATTATTATTATTATTATTATTATTTGCAGTACTGGGGATTGAACCGAGGGGCATTCTACCTCTGAGCTACACCCTCCAGTCCTA
>PVLC010010100.1:14206-29978 GCA_004027655.1 Graphiurus murinus
ACTGGGGATTGAACTCAGGGGCATTCTACCTCCGAGCTATACCCCCAGCCCTATTTTTTATTCTTTATTTTGAAACCGAGTCTCACTAAGTTGTGGAGTGCCTCACTAGGTAGCTGAGGCTGGCCGCGAACCCGGATCCTCCGGTCTCAGCCTCCCGAATGCTGGGATTACAAGCGTGCGCCACCACGCCCGGCTCTATTTTTTATTCTTTATTTGAAACAGGGTCTCACTAAGTTGTGGAGAGCCTCAGCTTCCCACGTACTGGGATTACAAGTGTGTGCCACCATGCCTGGCTCCTATTTTTTTTTTTTTTTTCTTAATTTGAAACAGGGTCTCACTAAGTTGCTGAGGCTGATCTCAAACCTGTGATCCTCCTCAAGTACTGGGATTACATTTGTGCCACCTTGCCCAGCTACTATTGTTCTTTCAATAGGATAATTTGAAGTATCTCCCCTGGATGCTTAGAAACAGAAATTCCCACTGTTAGTCATTCCTTTGGCAGAAGTTCTCAAAAGGACCACCTGCCTCCGGGTTATCAGGCAGGCTTGTTAAATTTGCAAATTCCTAAACTTCAATCCAGACCACTGCCTCAGCATCTCTGGGGGTGAACCATAACTCTGCCCGCCCCAGGTGATGGTGCTGCACACTGAGGCTCCGGCAGCTCCAGGCTGGGCCACTTAAAATGCAACTCTCCAGCCAGGCGTGATGACACAAGCCTGCAATCCCAGTACTTGGGAGATTGAAACAGGAGGATCGTTGATTTGAGACCAGCCCCAACAAATTAGTGAGGCCCTCCACAACATAGTGAGACTCTGTTTCAAAATAAAAAATAAAAAATAAATAGGGCTGGGGTGTAGTTCAGAGGTAAAATGCCCCTGGGTTTGATCCCCAGTACCAAAAATAAATAAATAAATAAATAAATCCACAGTTCCATGATTTTATTGTAATGAACTAGCTTAAAATAATGGAATGAACCGGGTATGGTGATGTACGCCTGTATTCCCAATACTTGGGAGACTGAGACAGGAGAATCATAAGTTAGAGGACAAGCCTCAGCAATGCAGTGATATTCTCAGCAACCTAGAAAGACTGTTTCAAAACAAAAACATAAAAAAGAGCTGGAAGTATATCTCGGAGATAGAATGCCCCTGGGTTCAATCCCTAGTACCACAAAATAAATAAAATAAGACAATGGAATGAGTTATGCTTGTGTTCTACTACAATCCTGACACCTGTTGTGAGTTGGACATATGCCCCCGACACTCCCAAAGACACATCATCATCCAGGAGCCTAGACTGATGGGTAGAGATGCCAGTGGAACACCTGCGGCTCAGATTCTCAGGCAGGTTGGGCAGGAAGTCCATAGTCTGGGATTCCCAGTGAGAATTAGCTTATTCCAGCTAGTCCTTAATGAGGCCCTGGGGTGAGACCCGCAGGAACAGTCTGTTACACAGAAGAAAGCTCCTCTGAGGTCTAAGACTGGAAGGATTGAGCTGCAGAAAGGGCTGGGACAAACTGAGATGCTGGAGGAGGAGACACAATCTTGGAGAATGGTCAGCTGAGACTGTGGGCTCCAGGAGGGCAGGGACACATCTGCTTTTCTCACCAGCCTGTCCCCGGGACCCAGCCTCTAAACACCTACAGTGTGAGTGATCCCCAAGAGAGAAGAGCATCGGTACCTGTCCCACCAGTGGCATGGAGCATCTTCAGGTGGTCCACCGTCATCTGCAAGACCTCGGCTTTCTCCAGCTTGGAGGAGCCCTGTGGGCACAGAAGGCAGAGTGTGCAGCCTCCAGCTGACCTCTGTGGCTCAGCTCCCCTGCCCAGTGCCATCAGCACTCACCGTCTCGATTTTCTCATCCTCCTCCTCACTCCCCTGCTGCTTGCAACTGGGCTTGTACTTCAGTCTGTATCTCCCAATCTGAAATTTCTTTCCATTCTCACCTCAGTCCTCCTGTCCACTGTGCTGCAGAGGTCCTTTCCTGAAACCCCTCCACCCTTGACTGCTGTGACACCCCTTCTGCTTTCTTTCACACTGCCTCCTGCTCTGCCTGTCCCTTAAAACAGTGTGCCCCTCCAGTCATGTCACCCCCTTCTCCCTCTGTATGTACCCCCTGAGGGGCTCATCCACCTCCATGGCTTCAGCCATCTCCTGCAGACTGCCACTCCTGTGTACCCACCTGCCTCCCAGACCAGCTCTCCTGGGAATGCACCTTCAGCCTCAGCATCCTCAAGACCTGGGTCATTGTCTCAGCCCCAGAGCACTTGCTCTTCCTCAGTTCTATCTTGGAAAGTGTATCCCAAGAAGCCTCCAGAACCACCTGGCCTCCCAGGGGAAACCTCAGTCCCTGAGGGCAGATGCCAGGTCCAGTTCATGGCTGGTCTCATGAAGGTTTTAGTGGACATCTGTGGAATGACTGACTTGTTCTCCCTGGCCTAAAGGGAAGCAGATGACCTATGACCTGTGTCTTGGAGAAAGACAGCCTAAGAATCTCTTTTTTGGGTGTGTGTGGGGTGTGGGGTAATACTGGGAATTGAACCCAAGGGCACTCTACCACTGAGCTATATCCCCAGTTCTTATTTTTCATTTTCAGACAGGGTCTTACTACGTTGCCAAGGCTGGCCTGGAATCTGCAATCTCTTGCCTTAGCTTCTGAAGTAGCTGGGATTACAGGCGGGTAGCACCATGCCCAGCGGGTAAGGATGTTTGAGGCTGTCTGATTCAACAGCCTGACTCCTTGCTGTACCCCATCCCAACATGTTCAACGACAGAGTGCTCACTCCCTAGGCGGCCCACCCCACTTTCAAATATCTCTGGAAATGTCAGGAGACATGTCCTGCAGTCCTGCGCGCCAACTCTGCTCTGCTATTTACTAGCTTTGTGATCTAGTAAAACTTACTTCCCTTCTCTGTGCTTTAATTTCTTCACCTGTGCAATGGGCAAAATAATCTCTGCCCTTCAGGATCACTTATAGGATACGATTCAAATGGACATAAAAGCACAACACCTGAACCACTTCACTAAGTATGAATTTCCTTTCCCCTGGCCAGTGACAGATGTTCCTAAATGATCGTAGCACCTCAGGAAGTCACTACCTGTCAATAAGAGATGCCACAAGAAACGAACCTTCTCTGTTTCCCACTCAGCACACCCCCTGGCACCACCAGCCATGTCGCATACCTGTTTCTCAAAGGCGGTGGGGACCAAGCGCCGCAATTCGGAAAGGCTGCTGTTGATGCGGTCTCGGCGCCGCTTCTCTATGATCTGAAAAATAATGACAAGAAGTTCCACAAAGGCACTTCATCAGAGTTCCAAAGGTGCCTCGGACATTTGACCCATGTTTTCCCTCATCATACTTTTGTGAACGAGTTAGTTTTGTTAGTTTTGTTTTGTTTTTTGGTTGGGTTGGGTTTTTTTGTTCCTTTGGTTGGTTTTGTTTTGTTTTTTCAGTGCTAGAGATTGAACTCAGAGGTCTACACATGCTAAGCAAGTGCTCTACCATTGAAGTATGTACCCAGTCCCTTAAAAAAAATTTTTTTTTTTAAATTTTATTTTGAGACAGAGTCTCACTAAGTTGCTTAGGCTGGCCTTAAACTTTCAATCCTCCTGTCCTAGAATCCTAAGTAGTTGGGATTACAGGCATGCACCATCATGGCTGACCAAAATATATCTATTCTTACTTTATGGAGAAGGAAACTGAGGCTCAGAGAGGTACAGTAATTTGCTTAAGGTTACATAGCAAGACAATTCAGAACTGGAAGTAGAACTCAGATCTCCTGTCTTGGTCTGTAGGGGTGATACTCAAAATGTTCAAATACTGGTATAGCAAGGCACCAACCAAACAGAATGGAAACACAGGCCACAGCGCTGGAGCAGGCTTGGGGACCTCTGCTGCGCCAAGGTTGCCCCTGCAGTTGCTGGGTCATGAGGTCTGAGGAGTCCTGGGAATTAGCTTCTCCAGCTGCAGGGGTTTTCATTCACCCTGCTTCCTTCTCTGATCACAATCCTGGTAGCAGAACACTGAGAGCAGGGCAGAATGGGACCCTTCATTTTCCAGGGAAAGGAAGAAAATTTTCCAAAGGGTGGGAAGGAAAGTTTTGCCTGAGGGCTGATGGTAAGAGTGAGTTGCAGGGCTGGTCTCTGCCAGACCCTCAGTCTCTGGACTCCCAGTGGGCAAGCATACTGCATTCCGGGGTGGGGGTGGAACCTCCTTAGGACTGCTTCCCCCTCCTCAGCACACTGAGAGGAAAGGAAAGTTCTGGGCTTAGAGAGGAGACAGACACAGGGAAGAGGCTGGAACAAAAGTAATAAGGGCTGATTGTGTGTTTGTTGGGTATCGCTCAGAGAACATTTCATTAATGCATTCAATCTTCAAATCAGCCCTTTGAGGACGATACTATCATTATTCCAGTTACACGGAGGAGGAAATGAGGCTCAGAGAGGTTAAGCCAGTTGCCCCGAACCACCCGGAAGGCTATTGGCAGAACCAGGATTCGAACTCCAGCTGTTAGCTTGGGGTGACATTTCTGGCCAGGCTGATGGGCCAGATCCCAGGGGATTCAGGGGAATCTTGGCTGGACCGACACTCACCCCTCTGCGTTTCTTCCTGGCTTGCATCTGGGAAGGGCTGGGGGTGGACAGCGGTCTGGCCATCTGGCTGGAGAGGAAGAGAAAGGCTGGTTTCTCAGAGCCCGGGAACCATCTCCCTGGCCTGGGCTGACCTGGGAGGCCGCGAAGAGCCGCAAGGCGGGCGTGGGAGGGGGCGCCCGCTCTCCCTTTCTCCCCCGGGACCCATCTCTCCAGGCCAGTCCTCCTCTGCACTCCAAGCTCTCTGCCTCAGAGCCTTGGCCCCAACCTGGTGGCCCCTCGCTGTGGCAGTCGCGGCCACCGGGTCCTGCAACCCGATCCCGGGGGTTGGCGGGCGGAGGGCACGGGCCGGCGGTGGCCGGGTTGGGCCGGCCGGGTTGGGTTTCAGAGGGAGCCGCTGGGAAGGAGCGTGGAAAGAGCAGATGCCGCCGCTTCCCACGGGCCGGCGCGCCGCCGCCCGCCCTCCGCCTGGCCCGCAGCTGCCGCCGCCTCCCACGCGGCGCAGGGGGGGCGGGGGGGGAAGGCGGCATCTGGGTCACAGGCCCCTCTTGCATGCTCCGGGACACTGTCTGGCCTCCCAGGAGCCCCGGGTCCCCCGTAACCTCAGCGTCCCTCCCACCCTGGACGGTCCTCTGCAGCCCTGGAGGAAGAACGTTTGATCCCAGCCCAGAAGTTCCCACTAGAGAGAAGAGGCCCAGCCCCGGGGCAGGGTTCCTGCCCAGACTTTGACCAAAGTAATCTGCAGCCCCACCACGGGCCTGTCAACAGGTTTCTGCCCCGGAGGCTCTCTTAGACTGGAGCTGTTCTCTGAGCCGCTCTGAGGTCCCAAGCCTTCCTGTGGCCGCTCTTGGGAGACCCAGTCAGGCCCAAGTCCTGCTCAACACCCGGGTGCTCAGCTCAGCAAATTGTAGAAAAGACGCCTCCCTTGCCACTTTGGAATGCCAAAGGCCACACATCTAATAGGACCTATGAGCTTGCCTTCATCCCACACCTGCTCCTGCTCCTTGACCCCCTGGGTTCCCCATCACTGTGAAGTCACTCCAGCTTTGAGTTGAGCAAGGTGAAACCTGGCACAGACTTTGATTCTTCCTCCAACCTCAACCTTGTCAAACCTGCACATTTCATGTCTAAAATACATCTCAATTGTGCCCTCTCTTTTGTGTGTGTGTGGGGGGAGGGTATGGGTGGGGAGAGGAGTATTGGGGATTAAACTCAGGGACATTCTACCTCCAAGCTACACCCTCAATCTTTTTTACTTTTGATTTTAAAACATGGTCTTGCTAAGTTGCTAAAGGTCTCAATAACTTGCTGAGGTTGGCCTTGAACCTATGATTCTCTTGTCTCAGTCTCTCAAGTACTGGGATTACAGGTGTATGCACTGCATTGGTCTATATGTCTGTTCTCTTTTTTTTCAGTATCGGAGATTGAACTCAGGGGCATTTTACCTCCGAGCTACACCCCCAGCCCCATTTTTTATTCTTTATTTTGAAACCGGGTCTCACTAAGTTGCAGAGGGCCTCACTAGGTAGCTGAGGCTGGCCGAGAACCTGGATCCTCAGCCTCCCAAATGCTAGGATTACAAGCATGCACCACCACGCCCGGCTGTCTGTTCTCTTTATCTACACGGCCCTTCTCAGGACCACACACCTATCATCTCTCTCTCTCAGAAGACTGCAAGGGGCTTCCTGTTGGGCCCCTCTGTACCCTTTTTTATTCCCACTGCAGGCAGAGTGATTTTTTTTGTGTGTGGTACGAGGGATTGAACCCAGGGGGATTCTTCCTCCGAGCTACATCCCCAGCCCTATTTTATTTTTGTTTTGAAACAGGGTCTCGCCAGCTTGCTGAAGCTGTCCTCGAACCTGCAATCCTCCTGTCTCAGCCTCCCAAGTACTGGGATTACAGCATGTGCCACCATGCCCTACTTCAGAGTGATCATTTAAATGCAGCTCTTGTCCCTCTTAAGACTCCTCAGTGGCTTCCCAATGCTTTTAGGATCAAGGCCATCATCCTTCCGATTCCCCCAGCCGGCCCCCACCACCACTTAGACCCAGCTCTTTCTTGGTCTGTGAACACACAAAATCCTTCCTGCAGTTGCACATCCTACTCCCTAGTTTAGAATTTTCGGGGCCATCTCATCTCCCCACCCTAAGCTCCAAAACCTTTTGCTTGGTAACTTCATCCTTCAGATCTCAACTCAAATGCCACCTCCCTCGGGAGCCTTTTCTGACACCCACCCTCCTGCTAGACATCCCCTGCTCTCCTGGTCGCTTGATTCACGGCATTTGTGCCACTTGGTTGCTTTATACTTGCATGGTTATTTGATTCATGCCTCTCTCTCCAACAGACCCATAAACTCCATGGGGCCATGAGCCATGCCAGTTTCATTTACGATTGTAGCCTGAGTTCTCAGCAAGTGCTTGGAACCTGGCAGAGCTCATGGTACGTGCCCTCCTCCTGCCCTTGTCCTTGGCATCACTGAAGAATAGAGATGTGAACATCTATGTTCTAGACCTTTGTGGCATAGAACCACATGTCGCTCAGCCTATGTGACTATCTTCTTGGCCATTTTTCAACACCTCAAAGAGAGAATGTTTGCAGGAGAGACCAGGTAGCGTTCATGGGTCCTACTGCTATGCCCTGGCTTTGTCCAGCCACATCTGGAAAAAGATGTCTCTCACCCAAGCATCTGGAGAAGCAGAGCTGGTAAGAGGCCTGGGAAAGCTTTTGGGAGCTTGGGCCCAGTGAGCTAGATCCAGGGTTCAGACAACCAGGTCCTGAGACCTGTAGGGAAGCTTGCTTTCAAAGCCTCTCTGGTTCACTGGGGACAAGCCCCGAGAGCCAAGATACACTAAGAAACACGGCCTTTGTTAGCCCTTGCCAGATAAAGCGTCCCTCGGGGTATTGGGTTAGCCTTCTGCACGTCATGGCCTCTCAGCTCGATCCCTCCTCGGGGACCGCGTGTCAGAGTCTGACGCACCCATTTCAGGGTTAGGCAGCTCTGCTCTCCCTTTTTTTCAGGTTCCTGGTCAGTTTTTCTCTGCAGCATGATCTCTTTCTCCCTAATATCTCCCAGGCAAATCGGACTTTACAGTTTTAGCGGCACCGCTACCTGCTTTTCTCTCCTTTGGGCCTTAGGAAAGTCCCATTTCACAGGTGAGATGCTGACCTCAGGCAGCTACGGCAGCTTGCCCAGCCCACACAGCTGCTAAGGAACGAAGCCAGCATGGGAATCCATGTCTTCTGGCTCCCAATTCAGCATTGTTTCCCCTCCTAAGTCCTATTTCCTGTCTGTCTGAATAGTGCTCCAGTCCCTTTATCCTTCAAGCTCCCAGCCAGAACTCATTCCACCCTGCGATATGGCCCTGCCACTGGGAGGAGGGGGGAGAGCTTGACCCAGAGAGGATATAGTGACCACCAAGACTGCTCCAGGGGCCTCTTGCGGACCGGACCGGAGCCAGCATTCCAGGGCAGTCTCTGGGGTGGGGGCAGCTTTCCAGGTGGTCTGGCTGCCAGTCCCTGACCACCCTCCACGCTGACTCCACCTGGGGACTCCCTGTGGAGCCTTTGCAGATGACCCTGCTCATTTGGCATCTAGCAAAGGCAGAATCTCAATGCTCCAAATGAAGGGACCGCCAAAAGCATCAAGCACATTTGTAAAATGAGAAAACTCAGAGAGGGGAAGAGATCTCCCACAGGCCACACAGCAAATGAGAGGAAAATCCAGAAGTAGAGCCAGGCTCTTAACCCAGTGTTCCTGCCAGCATATCCCATCTATTCCTCATGCCATCGTCGTGTACATCTCATAGCCAGTACTTTTTGTTCTAGATAGCACGCCTACTCCCATCTGTCTCGTTATTGCATAATAGTCCTATAAGTCAGGTATTATTTGGGCCATTTTGTTTTTGGAAAAAAGAATCAGTTTATAGGTGGGGTGACAGACGCAGAGTTAAGAATCATGCTCAGAAGCCGGGTGTGGTAGCACATGCTTGTAATCCCAGCATTTGGGAGGCTGAGACTGGAGGATCCGGGTTCGAGGCTAACCTCAGCTACCTAGTGAGGCACTCCACAACTTAGTGAGACCCTGTTTCAAAATAAAGAATAAAAAAATAGGGCAGGGGGTATAGCTCGGAGGTAGAATGCCCCTGAGTTCAATCCCCAGTACCGCAAAAAAAAAAAAAAAAAAAATCATGCTCAGTATGACCATGCTGCCTCATGAATATGCCCACCCTTAAAGAGCAGCAGTTAAAGCTGGGCATGCTGGCACATGCCTGTGATCCCAGTACTTGGGAGGCTGAGACAGGAGGATCACAGGTTTGAGGACAGCCTCAGCAAGTAGTGAGAATCTCAGCAATCTATTGAGAACCTGTTTTTTTGTTGGTCTGGGGAGTGAGCCTGTGGCATTGTACCTCTGAGCTATGCCCCTAGCCCTATTTTATTTTTATTTTGAAATAGGGTCTTGCTGGGTTGATGAGAGTCTTACTACTTGCTGAGGATATCCTTGAATCTGTGATCCTCCTGTGCAGCCTCCCAAGTACTGGGATTACAGGTGTGTGCCACAATGCTTAGCAGAGACCTTGTTTCAAAACAAAAAAATAAAAGGGCTGGGGGTGTAGCTTGGAGGTAAAATGTTCCTGGGTTCAATCCCCAGGTCCCCCCCCCCCGCCCTTTAAAAAAAAGGAAGAGTAGCATTTATTGGAAATTACCTTGTGCCAAAGAAGTAAGGAGCTATGTGCTTTATATACAATGCCTCACCTGGTGAAGAAAGTATTTGCACCCCCATTTTGTAAGAGAGAAAGCTGAGGTTCAGAAAGCAGTACAGTCACTTGTACAAGTAAATGTGGGGAGACTCAAACTCAGCTCTACCTGACTGCAAAGCCACCAGGTACTTTAAATCAGTAGGGACAATCCAGAGCCTGCTACGGGATGGGTGTTCATCAAACAATTGCAGACAGGAAGAGGAGAGGCTGTACACTGTTTGGACACAGAATGCATCAGGGGCCAGGTTGAGACAGGAGCTCAGCCCGTGCTTCCCACAGACAGGGCAGACCCCCCTAGTGACCGTGGAACATGTCCTGTGGGGGATTTGCACCCTGCCTCTGACCCTAGGAGGCCGGCTGCCCCAGCCCTGTGGCCCTTGTCACTGTGTATCTGGTTTTCTTTGTACTTGAAGCCCTTCTTCCCTGAGAGTTCCCTGAGGGCAGAGGCTGAGCAGGATACATCTGGGCGTCGATGCCCAGCCCAGAGCCTGGGCCACAGCAGGCATGGTTCAGCAGTCCCTGAATTGAAGCATTTATGTCTGCTGGGGGGAGGGCCCTTTGAGACGTGCTACAAAGAGGCGTCTATTAGTCAGCTTCTGCCAGATGTCCAGCTGCTTCCCTCCTTGGAGGGGTCTGCTCTTCTAAGAACAGACTCTAAAAATGGGTTTTGCCTGAACCGACAAAATGCTGTAGAAGAAGAAACTGTGCACTGACCCTTTATGCCTTAGCCCCACCTTCCAGAAGCCCTCACGGCCGCCTTTGGTTGTGGGCAACCTTTCCTCACTCTGGTGCCCACACAGCACAGTCTGTCCCTCTTTTCATTCTATCTGCAGTCTTTGTGTGATCTGGCACCCGCCACCCAGGTTGTGTCCTCACGGAGAACAGAAGCCAGCTCTGATCAACCGAGCTCTCTGGCATTCATTTTGTGCCTCTGATCCACGAAGACCCGATGACACTGAATTCGAGACTCCCTTCTTCACCACCACCACATGGTATTGGGCTTTTCCCCTCCTAGTAGGCACAGGCTCAGAAGATTGTTTCTCTAAATAGCAGTTTCTTTCTTTCTTTCTTTTTTTTTTTTGCGGTACTGGGGATTAAACTCAGAGACATTCTACCTCTGAGCTACACCCCCAGCCCTATTTTTTATTCTTTATTTTGAAACAGGGTCTCACTAAGTTGCAGAGTGCTTCACTAGATTCTCCGGTTTCAGCCTCCCAAATGCTGGGATTACAAACGTGCGCCACCACGCCTGGTTTAAATAGCAGTTTCTGCTAAGGAATTTTAAAAGGCTAATAGGTTGAGCTCGGAGTGGTGGCACACACCTGTAATCCCAGCAACTTGAGAGGCTGAGGTGGGAAGATTGCAAGTTCAAGGCCAGCTTGGGCTACTTGGAGTGACCCCTGTCTCAAAATGAAAAATCAAGCCAGATGTGGTGGCGCAGGCTTGTAAATCCCAGTACTTGGGAGGCTGAGGCAAGAGGATACCAAATTCAAGGCTTCAGAGACAGTCTCAAAATAAAAAACAAGGGCTGAGCATGGTGGCATACACTTGTAATCCCAGTACTTGGAAGGCTGAGACAGGAGGATCATAGGTTCAAGGCCAGCCTCAGCAACTTAGCAAGGTTCTCAGAAACCTAGTGAGAAGCCGGGCATGGTGGTGCATGCTTGTAATCCCAGTACTTGGGAGGCTGAGACCAGAGGATCCGGGTTCGAGGCCAGCCTCAGCTACTTAGTGAGGCCTCCGCAACTTAGTGAGACCGTGTTTCAAAATAAAAAATAAAAAATAGGACTGGGGATGCAGCTCGGAGGTAGAATGCCCCTGGGTTCAATCCCCAGTACCGAAGGGGGGGGGGAGAGAAAGAAACCTAATGAGTCCCTGTTTCCAAATAAGAAATAAAATCGGGCTGGAGGTGTACCTTGGAGGTAGAATGCTTCTGGGTTCAATCCCCAATACAAATAAATAAATAAATAATAGGGCTGGGGGTGTAGTTCAGAGATAGAACGCCCCTAGGTTCAATCGCCAGTATAACACACACACATACACTACTATACACAAAGAAAAGGATAATATGTTGCAGAGGAAATTAATATTATACACCCCTAAGCCTTATTTATAAGAAGGAAGATGGATATCTATTGCTTTATCTCTATTGCAAACTATAAATAATTGGTAGTTGGTGGCATTTCACGTGTGTGTGTGTGTGTGTGTGTGTGTGTGTGTGTGTGTGTGTGTATGTTGCTGGGGATCGAAGTCAGGGCTCTGAACATGCTTGGCAAGTGCTGTACCACTGAGCGACGCCCCAAGCTATGACTGCAATTGAGGCAGGGTCTCCTGACCTCCGAAAACCGAAGAGCATTGAAATTATGAAATGCCTTCAGAAACATCCCCAAGCATGAGCCAAATCCCTTTCCAATTCTATTCTGGAGGGTCAGGTTTGGATGAGCCAGGAGAGACGAGGGAGCTCCCCCCTTCCCACTCACATCCTCCCTTATTTCTTACTGATGAGGAAACAGTCTCAGATAGAGAAACCAAGGGCTCAAGGCTACCTGGTGTTGGGGCACTTACCTAGCAAGCATGAGGCCCTGGGTTTGATCTTCAGTGGGGGGAATGGGGAGAAAGAGACTGCGTGGAGAGTTGGTGGCAGATGTGGCTAGGATCCACTCAGTCCCACAGTTCTTTCAGGGTGTGTGTCTGATGCTAAGCATTTGCTGCGTTAGGCCCTTTGCTAAGCCCTTGACATACACTCTCTTATTCAATTTCTCCAATACTCCTATGAAGCTGGTTCTATGATTTATACCTACTTTATAGACGAGGCACTTGAAGCTTAGAGAGTTTACCCGGCTGGGAGGTAACAGCAAGTGCAGTTTGTTCTATAGGTTTGAAGCAGGTCATAATATCCATCAAGAACTGAAGGCAATCAGGTGGTTTAGTAGAAAGAGCACTGAAAGTGGAGTCTAGGTCTTTGCTAGTGGTCTATATTTTCTCAAATACCCAAATCCTGATTCTAAAGTCCAATTTGCTCAAAGGAGAGATTTTTCTTCCCCCGGAAGCTGTTCGTGAACTACATAAAAATTGCACCCACACTAGGGCAAAATTGAGAAAGTATGGTTATTCTGCACAGTAAACAGATTCCGGACAGGGAGTGTGGTGCAAATCATTTAAGAGGGTTTCCTAAGGTCTTCAGGAAAGAGCCTCACCAGTCTCCCCACCCCCACTTCAACAGAAAGACCACCACCAACTGGTCATCAAACCCAGAACTGAACTCAACCTCCATCCCAGCATCCTGAGCCCCGAATGGCCGAGAGCACCCAGGAATCCCCTGCAATTGTGCAATGGCGCACGCTGCACACGCCCCCACATCTGACTGACACCTGCGAGCTGTCGTGCACACCTGCCACCTCAGGCCAAGGCAGTAAGTAGGGCGGACTCGAGCCCTCGATCGGTGAACCCGTGAGGACGCCCCAGCTCCTCCTCGGCTCCCTCTGCCCCGCATTCTGGCCCTTACCTCAGATCGCCCTCGCGGCCCACGTCGATGGGTCCGTCAGACTCGCCGTCGGAGCTGCTGGGCTCCTGGGGCCGCTTCATGGCGAGCGCAGGCTGCTGGGATTCAGCCGGCTGGGGCTCGAGTCGCACGCCGGGCCCGCCCCGGCCCCGCCCCGGGCGCCGACACCGCCCTTTCCCAGGGCCCTTTCCTGCACTGCAGCCCCCGGCGCCTCGGCGCCCCCGCGCCCCCGCGGTGACGCGCCACCGGGCCGTGGGAAGGCCCCGGGCGGTCGCCGCCCCCACCGGCTCTGGGAGGTCCGGCTCTGCACAGCGGCCGCGTTGGGTGGCCTTGGGCAGGTGCCCTGGGAGGCCCGGCGGGGACTCCAGGGGTCCGGGTCTATCCCTGGTTGGCCGGGGCGCTGCTCCGAGACGCCCCAGCTTCTGCAAGGGCCAACCCCAGCCCTCCTGCCCCTTGGGTTCTGCGCTGTCAGACACGTTTGGTTTAATTCCCCAGCAGCTCCTCCCACGGGAGCCCAAAGCACGGCGTGTGTGCATGTGTGTGTGTGTGTGTGTGTGTGTGTGTGTGTGTGTGTGTGTGTGTGTGTGTGTGTGTACACGTATTCAGACCTGTGAGAGCCTGAGGCTGGTCAATCCCCAAAGGGACAAGTGAAGTCGTAGCTGCCCCAGCTGAGAAGGACTTGCCCACAATAGTTGGTGGGGTGACCCTGGGAGTCGGTTCAGTTCACCAAAGGAGAGCCGTCCTGGGGGGGCCACAAACGCCAGGAGAGGGCTCCTCCCATAAAGAGAAGGACCCCCCTTTCTGCCACCCCCAGCCCATCAACTGTTCCCTCAGTGAGGGTTCCAGCTGCCCTGCCCTTAGAGAAGAGACGGAGGAAGATTCTCAGAGTTTCACCTGCGTCCTTACAGGTCAGAAGTCACCAGGTGCAGAAGAAGGCTGAACCGAGCATCCTAGAAGGTGGACCTCTAGGGCAAGGAGGAGGCGATTAGCGCCGTGGGCCGGGGACAGCAGAGAACTCTTTCCCCTGGTTCCACCCCCAGGCACAGAAAGCTTTCTCTTTCTTATGGGAGAATGAGGTTGGTTATCTGAGAATAACTGCACTTTCACCCTAACCCTAATCCTAACCCACTCCGGTGCCTCCTGCCACACAGGCTCACAGACAGCTTCTTGGCCAGGTACACAAATGCACACACACAGACTTATTGACACTAAACTAGTATGAGCAGGAAGCCCTGGTGGTCACCTCAGCCCCGCCTACAGACTCTGATTCTGAATGCCCTCAGCACCCACAGAACTTCTGTGGGCACATGTCAGAGCACCGGAAACCTCAACAAAACAGAAGTTGCACAATCTGCACACTGTGCATTCCCTAGAAAGGCAGAAATCGAGGAGGCCTCCCAGATATTTGCCCTGAGACAGCAAGGACTGGCAGAGGAGCAGATGTGCAGGGGAAGGCCGAAGGCCCTGTGGGGGGACCTGTTCATGTGAAGTACCCCAGGTCATCAAAATATAGTGCATAGTCGGGATATAGTGCACAGTCAGGCCCAGTGTGGTGGAGCACACCTATAATCCCAGTACTTGGGAGGCTGAGACAGGGGGAGGTTTGAGGTCAGTCTCAGAAACTTAGTGAGACTCTGTTTCAAAATTAAAAAATAAAAGGAGCTGGAAGGCCCCTGGGTTCAATCCCTAGTACCATAATAATAATAGTAATAATAATAATAAATAATGATATAGTGAACAGTTAAATAGGGGGTCTGGAATTCAGAAAAGAGCGCTAAGCCAGATCTTAAATTTGGAAGTCATTAGGTAATAGGTGGCATTTAAAGCTATGGGAGCAGACAAGATCACCAAGAAAGTGGGTGGAGACAGAGGAAGGATCTAACTAACTACTTAACATTTGTGAGGTTTTTGTTTGTTTGTTTTTTGAACTGGGGATTGGACCTAAGGGCATTCTACCTTTGAGCTATACCCCAAACCCTCCTTTTTTCCCTGAAATTTTTAGTTTGAAACAGTGTCACTAAGTTGCTGAGGGTCTTGCTAAATTGCTGAGGCTGGCCTCAAACATGCAATGCTAGTGCCTCAGAAAAGGTTATAAGTGTTTTGTAGGCAAGTATTAACTCATTTAATCCTTGATAACCCACAAAGTAGTAATATTATTATCATCCCCACTTTACAAATGAGAAACAAAGGCACAGAGAGAAGCAGAGTAACTCAGCCTAAGATCAACAGGTAGTAAATGGGAGGGTTGAAAGTCAACAAAGGTGCTTGATTCCAGATCCAGACTACTAGGTTTTATTATCTTTTATTTATTTATTTATTTATTTATTTATTTATTTATTTATTTATTTATTTTTGCGGTACTGGGGATTGAACTCAGGGGCATTCTACCTCCGAGCTACACCCCCAGCCCTATTTTTTTTTTCTTTATTTTGAAACCGGGTCTCACTAAGTTGCGGAGTGCCTCACTAGGTAGCTGAGGCTGGCCGCGAACCCGGATCCTCCAGTCTCAGCCTCCCAAATGCTGGGATTACAAGCGTGCGCCACCACGCCCGGCTATTTATTTATTTATTTATTGTGTGTGTGTGTGTGTGTGTGTGTGTGTGTGTGTGTGTGTTACTGGGGATTAAACCCAGGAGTATTCTATGTCTAAGCTATACTCCTAGCCCTATTTATTTTTATTTATTTATTTTTTAAGCAGGATGACAATGTTCTTTTTTAAATTTTAATTTATTTATTTATTTTTAATTGGTGCATTGTAATCATACATCTTTGTTAGGTACAAACTGGTAAAGGTAAAGGGATACATGCACACATTTCTCATTTACCCCTTCCCCAATTCCCATCCCACTCCCTCCTTCTCCTTCCTTCTCAAGGTCGGTTAAGTGATTGACTTTGATGTGTTCATGAAAGTACATCATGAAGCC
>PVLC010010100.1:30078-51847 GCA_004027655.1 Graphiurus murinus
GATCCAGGTTCGCGGCCAGCCTCAGCTACCTAGTGAGGCACTCTGAAACTTAGTGAGACTCGGTTTCAAAATAAAGAATAAAAAATAGGGCTGGGGGTATAGCTCGGAGGTAGAATGCCCCTGAGTTCAATCCCCAGTACCGCAAAAAAAAAAAAAAAAAAAAAAAAAGAAAGTACATCATGCTCATTAGGGTGTCCCCCTCCCCCCATCACCCTTCCATTAAGTCAAATTCTTTGCTCACGTAAGGATTCTCCTTCTTCATCTGGAGTCCCTATTATGTCCCATTTTCTCCCTAGCTTCCACATATTAGGTAGAGCATACATTTTTTTTTACTTTTTGTGACTGACCATGCCTGAAAGCTGTATTACTTTATAAAGATTTTTTTATTTTTTTATTTTTTTTGCCTATAATCCCAGTACTTGGGAAGCTGGGTCAGGAGGATCACAGGTTTGAGGTCAGCCTTACCAATTTAGCAAGACCCTCAACAACTCAGTGAGACCGTGTTTAAAAATAAAAATAGGGCTGGTAGAATGCTCTTGGGTTCAATCCCCAGTAACACACACACACACACACACACACACACACACACACGCACACACGCACACACGCACACACTTTTTTTTTCCTTGCAGTCCTGGGGATCAAACCCAGGGGTACTCTACCACTAAGCTACATCCCCAGGCCTTTTTATTTTATTTTGAGGGTTTTGCTAATTGTTGAGGCTGGCCTGGAACTTGTGATCCTTTTGGCTCTGCCTCCCAAGTAGCTGGGATTTCAGTATTTGTGTGGGATTATTATTGTGTGACTACATGCAGCCCTTATAAAGTTCCTAAACATTAGCCTATATGGTCTAGTACTGAGCCTAGAGCTATGCCATCGATACACAGCTTTCATCAGGCACAATAGTGCATGCCTTTAATACCAGTACTTGGGAGGCTGAGACAGGAGAATTGCAATTTTTTTTTTTTTTTTTTTTTTTTGCGGTACTGGGCATTCTACCTCTGAGCTATACCCCCAGCCCTATTTTGTATTCTTTATTTTGAAACAGGGTCTCCCTCAGTTGTGGGGGACCTTACTCAGGTAGCTGAGGCTGGTCGAGAACCCCGATCTTCTGGTCTCAGCCTCCCAAATGCTGGGATTACAAGCATGCACCACCACGCTCCCCAGCTGAGAATTGCAAATTTGAGGACAGCTTTAGCAACATAATGAGACTCTTAGCAACCTAGTGAGATCCTGTTTCAAAACAAAAAAAATAAAAAGGGCTAGAGGTGTAGTGTGGCGGTAGAATGTCCCTAGGTTCAATAAAAAATTAAACAAAATAAGCCGGGTGTGGTTCAATCCCTGAGTTCAATCCCCAGTACTGAAAAAAAAAAATTAAACAAAATAAAGCAGCTTTGAATCACATATGATTATTATGCACTTCAAATGGGACTGGCCAGAATTGCATGGTGCAATAAGGATGAAACACATGGTGGAATTCTTTGTTTGTGTTGGGGGGAGGCTGGGGATTTGACCCAAGAACATTCTACCTTCGAGCTCTACCCCCAGCCCCTATTTATTTATTTATTTATTTATTTATTATTTTCTGTACTGGGGATTGAACCTAGGGGCATTCTACACCCCCAGGCTGTTTTTTTATTCTTTATTTTGAAACAGGGTCTTACTAAGTTGTGGAGGGCCTCACTAAATAGCTGAGCCTGGCTGTGAACCTGGATCCTCTAGTCTCAGCCTCCCAAGTACTGGGATTACAAGCATGCACCACCACCCTCGGATGTTTATTTCTTATTTTGAAGCAGTGTCTTGCTAAGTTGCTGAGGGTCTAGCTGAATTGCTGAGGCTAGCCTTGAATCTGCAATCCTCGTATCTCAGCCTCCCAAGTACTGGGATTACAGGTGTGCACCACTACACCCAGATGAGAAACTCTAAGATTTAATGGTTGAGAATAGAAGAGAAGCCACCAGAGGAGCCTGGAAAGGAACAGCCAGAGAAGTGGAGGAGAGCCAAGAGGGGGAGAGGGAGGAGCAAATGAGTGTTTCAAGGACTTGGTAATGATCCTTCACAATGTCAGAGCATGTCACTTCTTGCTCAAGACCATCCATAGGCTTTGCACCACATTTGGAATAAAATGCCAACTGCTCCCCACACCTACACGTAGGGTGACGATTTAGTTTATCATGTAAACCTGGAGAGAGTGAAAGGGACAACACTAGTAACTATACCAGGACTGTCCGGGGCTCACAGCGTGGATGAACATCCTAAGATATGTCCCTTAGGATTGCTATTCTCCCCATCCCCCCTGTCACCATGACCCAGATGAGCAAGCAGGTTTCCAGGGTGGGTCCTTCTCCCCCCCCCCTTTGGTGGTGCTAGGGATTGAACTCAAGGGCATTCTATCTCTGAGCTATACCCCCAAGACAGATTTTATTTTTTATTTGGAAACAGGGTCTTGCTAAGTTGCTGAAAGTCTCACTAAGTTGCTGAGGCTGGCCGAGAACCTGCGATTCTCCTGTCTCAGCCTCCCACGTGTACTGGGATTATAGGTGTGTGTCACCATGCCCGGCTCCGTGATACTTTCTCTATCCCTGGCCCCCACACTAGGTCAGCCCCCATCTTCTCTCAGGGCTGGCATTCAGACTTCTAAGCTGATGTGGCCCTGGCTGTGAATGGTGCCTTGCCTGTGTGCCATGTGCTGGATCAGGATTCCAGAGACCTCGGCTGGACCAGCCCCTGGGCCTCTAGCTGCTGCATGGTGGAGGGCTCCGGGGGTCCCAGAGGAGAGAACGATTGGCTGAGACGATCGGGCAGCAGCTGGGAGTTTATTCCCTGTGCAATACCTTATGTCTATCTTTGGTCTGTAATCTCCATAAAAGCAGGAGCCGTGTTGGGTTCGGCCACCGTCATCTCCCTGGTGTCTGGCAGTGACTGGCGCATAGTAGGTGTCTGGTAAGTTCTGGCTGAGTGTCTAGTGATGAGGAGAGGAACTGAGGGGCCCTGAAGCCCTGCCTCTTTTCTGTGGAGGGGTGGTGCCTGGCACCTGGGAAGACAGCAGTCACAGTGGCAACTGTCCCGGCCTAGGCAAGGCCTGGAGCACCTCAGTGTCTCAGCCTTCCCTGAGCAGGACCTTGCCCCTCCCTTAGTGTCTGGGACACTAAGATCCAGAGAGGGACAGAAACATCCCCAGGGCCACACAGCGAGGGCTTGGTTTTCTCATCTGTAAAATGGTACGATAACAAAGCCACTTTCTCCTTAGGTTTGCTGCGAGGATGACAGGAGGGGAGAAGCACAGAACAGTGCCAGGTGTTTAGAGTGACCGCCCTAATGTTGGCCCCTTCTCCCTTCTCTCCCTACGTGAGTCATCTCCTCCCACAGCTTACCTCTTATAACCCAGTCAATTTCATTGTGTGTGTGGGGGTGGGGGGGTGGGGGATGGTCCTAGGGGTTAAACCCAGGGGCATTCTACCTCTGAGCTACACCCCAAGCCTTATTTTTATTTATTTATTTTTTGTTTTGAAACAGGGCCTTGCTAGGTTGCTAAGAATCTTAAATTGCTGAGGCTAAAGCTGGGCGTGGTGGCACATGCCTGTAATCTCAGTGCTTGGGAGGCTGAGACAGGAAGATCACAGGTTTGAGGCCAGCCTCAGCGACTTAGTGAGAACCTGTTTCAAAATCTGTAAAAAGGGCTGGAGGTGTAGCTTAGAGGTAGAATGTCCCTGGGTTCAATCCCCAGTCTCACACACACACACACACACACACACAGTTGCTGAGATTGTCCTTGAACCTGAGATCCTCCTGTCTCAGCCTCCCACGTACTGGGATTATAGGCATGCACCACCATGCCCAGCGCCCAAATTTTTAATCTCTAATGAAAACCTTTTTTTTTTTTTGCGGTACTGGGGATTGAACTCAGGGGCATTCTACCTCCGAGCTATATCCCCAGCCCTATTTTTTATTCTTTATTTTGAAACCGAATCTCACTAAGTTGCGGAGTGCCTCACTAAGTAGCTGAGGCTGGCCGAGAACCCGGATTCTCCGGTCTCAGCCTCCCGAATGCTGGGATTACAAGCGTGCGCCACCACGCCCGGCTTGAAAACCTTTTTTACTGAGGTTTGGACCTATATATCCCATGCAGTCTTTCTCCTCACACTCCTGTTGGCCCAACTCTGCGCAGAGGCCTTGCCGGGGTCACTAGACTTGTCTTGGGCCTCCCCAGGCCCAGAGGCCAGGCCTCCCCATCGCCGCCTTCTTGCGCCTGCTCCGAGTTCCAGCCTGAGAACACTCAGTCTCCTTGCTTCCCCCCCTGACCCCTGCTCACCCCAGGCCCTTCCTGTCCTCCCCCGCTCCCCTGGGACCTCCACAGCTGCCACCACAGCTGGTCAGTGACGGAATTCGCAGCTGCTGGGAGCCACATGTGTGGAATCGGCGGTGCACAGCTACCCCTGGGGCTTGTGGGGACGGGGTGGTACCATCTGTCTGTGTCTGTAACACATATACATCACACACACAAGCCCCTTCTCTATGTAAGGTGCTGGGCAGCAGCGGCTTGGGTCCCCTTCCCTGGCCCTGGGTGGCAGAAGTCACAAGGGTTATACTTTCCCTATGGGCCCCCCACCCCCAGAGCGACTGGCGGGACTAGCCCAGCCGCTCCAAGCTCATCCTACCCAGCCACCACCACCACCACCACCACCCAGCTTTCCCAGGCCCTGGGGGGACAGCCCGCCACAGAGGAAGCCAGGGCCCCTGGACACATTCCAGAACCCCTTGGCAGCACCCAGGGGTTCCAGAGGAGCCCCAGCCCTGGGGCAGCGCCAGCAGCATCTGCCCTGGTTCCCACACTCCGGCCTGTCTGGAATCTCACGGATTCCTCTTCCATGTGTGCGTGCTGTCAGCAGGACAAGGACACTGGGGGAGGGGGGAGGGGGGAGGGCGGGGGGGCAGTGCTCACACGACAGGGAGAGGATGGCTCAGCCTCTGGCTCCCAGCCCCGACTGGGTCCTGACACTGCCCAGCCTGCTCCCGGCAGAGCTGGGCCTCCATTTCCTCATCTGGAAGGTGGGAACAAGGCTGGCCTCTGCCTCCAAGGTCACAGTGAAGCTGGAGAGTAAGTGTGGCTTACTCTCCAACCAGCCTGCTGCCCCCACCCCAGTCCTGCCGCAACTCCAGCTTCTAGACTATGTAACACAGGCTCACACCTGGGCCTTTGTATTCTGTCTGCTCTGAGGCCTTTCCCACTTTCTATCTGGAAAACTCATACTCATCCTTCAAAGCCCAGTACAAATGTGCCTCTCTCAGAAGCCCTCCTTGCCCTCTAGGCCGGCCCTGCCTCATGTTTCCATGGCTCCTGTGAGCATCTCCATGGCCTGACCCTCCCCCCCTCCCCCCCCTCCCCGACATTCTGATCCATACTGCTGCTTCTCCTGCTTACCTCCCCTCCCTTTGGGGGCTCTTCAGGAAGCTGTGGCTAAATGGGAGCTGCTCTTCTTGGGGCTGCAGGACCCCTCAAGAGCCCGGGCCCAGCAGCCCACAGCCTGTGGGTGTCAGCGCACAATCAGGGAACGGTTCTGGGTCTGGCCCCTGCCCTGATGCTGGAACACGCAGAGGAAGGAGCTGGAACTTCCCCGATTTCTTTTCTTGCCTCTCTCTCTCTCTCTCTCTCTCTCTTTCTCTCTCTCTCTCTCTCTCTCTCTCTCTCTCTCTCTCTCTCTCTCTCTCGTGTGGTGTGTGTGTGTGTGTGTGTGTGTGTGTGTGTGTGTGTGTGTGTTTGAGACTAGGGATTGAACCTAGGGGTGTTCTACCTCCAAGCTACATCCCCACCCCTATTTTATTTTTTACTTTGAAATAGGAGCTCACTAAGTTGCTGAGGCTAGCCTCTACTCTGCAATCCTACTGTCTTAGCCTCTCAAGTACTGGGATTAGAGGTGTGTGCCACCACTACCAGCTTGGCCAAGACATTTCTTCATCTTTTTCTTCTTATTATTTATTTATTTATTTTTCTGCAGAACTGGAGATTGAACCCAAGGACATTCTTCTCTGAGTCTATTCTACCCCAGACCTATTTTTTTATACTTTATTTTGAAAGAGTCTCACTAAGTTGCACAGTGCCTCACTAAGTAGCTGAGGCTGGCCACAAACCTGCAATTCTCCTGTCTCAGCCTCCCAAGTACTGGGATTACAAGCATGCACCACCACGCCTGGCCCAAGGCATTTCTTTTCTTTTCTTTTCTTTTTCTTTTTTTTTTTTTTTTGCTGTACAGGGGATAGAACCTGGGGGCATTCTACCTCCAAGCTACAGCCCCAGCCCTATTTTTTTCATTCTTTATTTGGAAACAGGGTCTCACTAAGTTGCGGAGTGCCTCACTAAGCAGCTGAGGCTGGCCTCACTAAGCAGCTGAGGCTGGATCCTCCGGTCTCAGCCTCCCAAATGCTGGAATTACAAGCATAAGCAACCACGCCTGGCTGCCAAGGCATTTCTTAAACCTAGAAAGCCGCCACTGTTTCCCTTCTCCTGCCCAGGGCTTTCAAGCCCAAGTCCCCCTGTGTAGAGGGGGTAAACCCAGCCCAGAGAAGGAAGTCAGTCGCAGAGACTGGATTGGAGCCAATGCGTCTGGCCCCAGCGCAAGGCCCCAAGACTTTTTTCTCATCCCCAAACATCCTCTTTGATGCCTTCATATGGAAGCTGAGAAATGACAATGGGGTGGAGGCCAACTCTGGATTGGGTGGGAGGGAGCCCAGGGTTTGGGAAGTGGCTGTTCTTACCTCTGGCTATGGCTGGAATTGGATCCCAGCATGACCCCTGCTGTGACAGAGAGGCCATGCTTCAATTTCGCCACTTCGTAATGATGGAGAATCTTAAGAGCAGTTTTAAGGCCCAGCCTCCCGCTCTCCTGAGAGATGGATGGGTTTGATGGCCCAGGAAGGCTGTGTCAGTTCAGCTCTTGTAGGAGACAGTTGCTAGGCCAGGTAGAGGTGCTGGAGGTTTACTGGGGAAACTGCTTGGAGCCAGATGTGATGGCGCACGCCTGTAATCCTGGTACTTAGGAGGCTGGGCCAGGAGGATTGCAGATTTGCAGCCAGTCCCAGCAACTGAGTGAGGCCCTGTTTCAAAATAAAAAATGAAAAGGGCTGGGGGTGTAGCTCAGAGGTAGAATGTCCCTGATTTCAATCCCCAGTACCACACACAAAAAGGGGGTAGGGGGGAGATACTGCTTGGAAGGATAAAAAGAGGGACAGGAGGAACAGAAGGAGCCCTGTGACCAGGATGCAGGTCTGACACCTGTGGAGGAGGGGGGCAGGAAGGAGGCGTGGGTAGGAAGAGCCTACGACTGCCACGACTGCCACGAAGCTCTGAGGACCTCTTGATCGGACCCAGGGTAGACTGTCTGTTAGAGGAGACCCACACAGGACAGAACTAGCCTGGCGCTAATGTCTCTACCATACAGCCCAGGGAAGCATGCATCTGCTCCCTCCACGAAGGCTGCACAGGGCCACAAGGGCAGTCAGTGGCTGTGGGCTGTGGGCAGGTTCTCCTGAAGGGAGATTCGAGTGTGTGTGTCCCTGGAGGAGGGTATGAGCTTGGCAAGGTCACCCACCAAGCAGATGACCAGATCATGTCTCTGGGCTATGGCTATACTATCCTCATGTTGGGGTGAGCTTTACACCACTTGGAGCTTCCAGGGCTCCTGAGGGGCACTTTGCCCGAGGAATGAAAGAATGAAGATTCAGAATGCTGTTGTTCAAACATTGGCGACCACCACCCCCCATCCCGCCCCTGACAATTCCTATGGTGAAACCTAATTACCAATGCAGTGATATGAGGAAGTGGGACCTTTCAGGGGGAATTACATCATATGAATGGGCTTAGTGTCTGCATAGATGAGACCCTGGGGGCTCCTTTGCCCCTTCCCCCACTCGAGGACACAGCAGGAAGAAGGCTGTCTATGAGCCAGAAAGAGGCTCTCACCAGATACTGCATCCACTGGAGCCTTGATGTTGGACTCAAGTTGCTGTGGTTTATAAACACATTCTTGACAGTGTTTCGATACAGCAGCCCAGTGGTGAAAACAAGGATGAAGCGAAGCGGAGAACGCAACATTCTGAGGGAAGAGCACTGAACTGGGAGCAAAAGCCTGGTGTTAGATTCCCTTCCTGCATCTAATAGTGTGTGTTCTCAGACAAGTGCCTTCCTTTCTCTAAGACTTGGTTTCCACTTCGCTAAGATATGGATGAGAAAAATTTCACTCAGGCCTCTCATCAAACAAAACAAGAATAAAAAACAAAAAAAACCCCACCACCTCCAGCAACAACAAAACAAACCACTGGAGTAAAAGCATCTGGGCATCTAGTCTTTTTTTTTTTTTTTTTAATGTAGGTGGTACTGGGGATTGAACTCAGGGGTATTCTACCTCCAAGCTACATCCCCAGTCCAATTTTTTATTTTGAAATCAGGTCTTGCTAAGTTGATGAGGCTGCTCTTGAACCTGCAATCCTCCTATCTCAACCTCCCAAGTACTGGGATTGCAAGCGTGTATCACCACACCCGGCTGCAATCAGTCTTTTTGCCTCTGCAAAGATGGCTCTGGTCAGGCATAGTGGCACCTGTGAGCCTAGTACTTGGGAGGCTGAGACAGAAGCATCGCAGTTTCAAGGACATCTTCAGCAACTTAGCTAGATTTTTAGCAACCCAGCCAGATCCTTTTTTAAAATAAGAGGGCTAGGGGTGTAGCTTACAGGTAGAATCCCCCTGGGTTCAATCCCCAGTACCAAACAGAGCAAAAAATATGCACAAGAGAGTCAGGAGAGTGTATCACTTAAGAGACACTCTGGAGACAGATGATTTGAAGCATCTGCCACTTATTAGCTTGGGCCTTGAATGAGGGACTTTCCTCATCTGTTAAGTGGTGATCTGAATGGTACCTACTTAATATTGTCATGAAGATTAAATGAATTGAATCGTGTGTGTGTGTGTGTGTGTGTGTGTGTGTGTGTGTGTGTGTGTTACTGGGGATTGAGCCCAGGGGCATTTTACCACTAAGCTATACCCCTAGCCCTATTTTATTTTTATTTTGAAACAAGGTCTCGCTAGGTTGATAAGAGTCTCAGTACTTGCTGAGGCTATCCTCAAACTGTGATCCTCCTGTCTCGCCTCCCAAGTAGTAGGATTACAGGTGTGTGCCACCATGTCCAGTTTATTTTTTATTTTTGAAACAGTCTTGCTAAATTGCTGAATGTCTCAGTAAGTTGCTGAGGCTGGTCCTGAACCTGTGATCCCCCTGTCTCAGCCTCCCAAGTGCTGGGATTACAGGTGTTTGCCACCACACTCAGCGTAATGAATTGATTTGTATAAAGTGTTTATTCTATTTGCTATTATGATGTGAATTTTTAAATTTATTCCTTGATTTAACTGTTTACAATGTTTTTAAAAATTCACATATAAAATTATACAAATTTATCATGTACAGTATGATGTTTTGAAATATAGATACACATTGTGGAATAGTTAAATATAGCTAATTAACAAATGTAATATCACATAGTTGTTATTTGTGGTGAGAGCACTTAACATCCACTATCTTTGTATTTTTTAAGACTACAATAGCTGGGTGTGGTGGCAAATGCTTGTAATCCCAGTACTTGGGAGGCTGAGACAGGAGGATCTGGGTTCGCAGCCAGCCTCAGCTACTTAGTGAGGCTCTCAGCAACTTAGACCCTGTTTCAAAATAAAGAATAAAAAATAGGACCGGAGGTGTAGCTTGGAGGTAAAATGATCCTGGGTTCCATCCTCAGTACCGCACAAAAAAAAAAAAAAAAAAAAAAAAAAAAAAAAAAAAAAAAAAAAAAAAAGACTACAACATATCTTCACTAACCATAATCATCATTCTACACAATAAAAATAATTTAAAAAATGACCTATTGGCAAATAAATGTGACCACTAATACGGAAAAGAATAGAAAGAAGCTGGGCATGATGATGCATGCCTGTAAATGCCAGTACTTGGGAGGATGAGACAGGAAGATCAGAGGTTTGAAGACAACCTTAGCAACTTAGAGAAGCCCTCAGCAATTAAGCAAGACCCTTCAGTGCCATGAAAAAAAAAAAAAAAAAAAGAAGAAGAGAAGGAGGACCAGGATGAGGAGCCAGGTATGGTAGTGCACACCTGTCATTCCAGCTACTGAAGAGGCTGAGGTAAGAGGATCACAAGTTCGAGGCAAGCCTGGGCAACTTAGCAAGACCCTGTCTCCAAATAAAAAATAAAAAAAGTCTGGGGATGTAGCTCAGTGATAAGAGTGCCCCTGGCTCTATCCTAGTACCAAAAGGAGGAGGAGGAGGAGGAGGAGGAGGAGGAGGATTCAGGCATTGTGGCACACACCTATACTCCCAGTACTTAGAAAACTGAGACAGTGCCAGGCATGGTGGTGCAGGCTTGTAATCCTAGTACTTGGGAGGCTGAGATAAAATCACAGGTTTGTGGATAGCCTCAGCCATTTGTGAGGCCCTCTGTAACTTCGTGAGACCCTGGAAGTAAAGTATGTGATAGCCAGCCTCCAGCATGGCCCCGGATTATCCTGGTGTCCATGCCTCGGTATGGTCCCCTCCCACACCGTATCAGGGCTGGTCTGTGTGGTCAACAGCAGGTGGTTGAAGTGATAAGATGTCATTTCTGGGGCTAGGTCACAAATGACAGCATGGTTTCTACCTTGCTCCCTCTTGGGTTACTCACATTAGAGGAAGCCAGCAGCCATGTCAGGAGAATGCCAGGCAACTCGGTGGCAAGCAACGACAGCCCAACGACAGCCACCTGCCAGGGCCACTGAACGTGCCATTTTGGAAGCAGATGCTGCGGCCTCAGTTGAACCTGTGATCTTCCTTCTCAGCTTCTCAAGTACTGGGATTGTAGGCATATGCCACCACACCAGACTTCCCTCCATCTTAAACCTTTTGCATCTTCTCTTCTTCCTCCCACTCCATGCCCACCCTTTGCAGTTCCAGATAGGAACACTGTCTTAAGTCAGGAGCCCTGCTGGGGGAAGCTTGCCTTCTGAGGGGCTCAGGCTGTTTTCCATCACAGAATCTCCCCTGGGGGTGATCTTCATGGGGGGGGGACACCCCCCACCCATTGAATGGAATGGGTCCCAGGCCTGCTCACTACCTGTGTCCCCATTAGCATTTCTTAGGGGCCACAAACCAGTTTATGAATACAGTTGTCGGAGGAAAAAACTAAGACAATATAAATCTACGTAAGACCACTTCTATTTATTTGAATGGCTTTTAAGGAGCAGAAGCCCGTGTTGTAAAAGGAAGTTGTAGAACAATCGTGAGGAGCGACAGGGATCCGCACTGACAAGCAGGTAGCACCCTTTACCATGTGATGCTACTGCAAAGAGCTAGACAGACAGAGCTGGAGCCCTGGGGCAGGCAAGGGGGTCACACAGACGAAGAAGCGCATGCTCTGATCCGTAAAGGAGGCACTTAGGTTTATCATAGGCAGCAACAGAGAGGGGTTAGGTGAGGAAGAAGTGGGGGGGGGCAGCAAATGGTAGAAAGCGAAGGGCTTCTGCCAGGTGGATACAAGCACACTGTGGAGGTGTGAAGGCTTCATTTTTAATCTTGTTCTAAACTGGGGATACTGAGATGCTCTTAAGTAGAAACCAGAAGTTAAGGATTTGGACATATTAAGTTAATAAAGAAATTTATACCTATGCAGTTTAAAAAACACAGGGGCTGAACTATGTTGTCTTCAAGGTCACGTAAAGTCCCCAAACTGTGAGTCTGAGCGTAATGACCTCCTACACTTCAGCTACCCCAATTTACTGGGCCTGGGCCAGCGGGTGTAAACTGGAGATTTGAGATCCAAATTTAGCCAGCAAGATATGTTTTCTTTGGCCTGCACGGTGTTTTCTAAATTTGAAATAGTTGTCAACATTTGAAAGTCCAGATTTTTTTTTTTTTTTTTTTTGGTGGTACTGGGAATTGAACCCGGGGCATTCTACCTCTGAGATACACCCCCTCACCCTATTTTTATTTTTATTTTTGAAACAAGGTCTTGTTGGGTTGATGAGTCTCACTATTTGCTGAGGCTGTCCTCTAACCTCCTGTCTCAGCCTCCCAAGTACTGGAATTACAGGCATGCACCACCATGCCTGACTGAAAGTCCAGATTTCTATCTTCTTATGAAAAATCAGGTGGAAAACCCAGCAATGCCAGCCCTTGTTCCCACACGTTGGCAATGGATCGGGCTCTGATCAGCGTTTTCCATCTCGATAATGACCCTGCTAACCCTCTGCTCATCTGTTTCCCCTGCAGACATCAGGGTTTGTAACCCCTGGCTGTGCATCTAGTTTGTGGTGATATCAGAGATTTCCTACTTGGTGGCAGCTACAAGTCTAGCCTTGAGCCTTTACCCTCATTCAGTGGCCGACTGCCCACAAAGGCGTATCCACCACAGGCCAGGAGTGTGGGAGCCAGGGGCCCCCATCTGCAGGATTTTGATTCATCTTACGGGGCTTCTTACTGATGAGTTACCTGAAAGGTTCCCAGCCATGTTTCACTTTCTTACACTGAGTCCCCAAGGCCTCTGGGGGATGGCTCATCAGAAAGTTACTTCCCAGTCAAGGTCAAGGTAAGTCACTTCTGGCCAGACTAGAACACCCAAGCAGAGATAAGAATTCTGGCCTCGGTTGGGCTGGGCCCAGGGGACAGGGAGGAAGGCAGCTTTCCTAGCTGTCGCCATCTGTGTACAGTTGGCAGGTTTTGCAGGTTTGGGCACCACCCATGTCATCATGAGTGGGCTCCTCTAGACTTTTGCAGTGCGTAGTCTGCCCAGCTGTACATGTTGGCCACCATGTGGTTAGGAGGAGGGACGAAACAAGTGGAGACAGTGAGGCAGGTATAATCAAAAGGGTTGTCTTAGATTCTGCCACAGGAGGTAGGAGCGGGAAACTGAGGGTTAGGAGCCAAGCCCTCAGCCAGAGGCTGGAAGTTGGAGAGGAAGACTAAGGGGACTGGCCCCAGTGGGCCCCAGTGGGCCCCAGGCTGTACACAAGCAATGACCACGAGATGATGGGAATAGCCAGAACCAGTCCCAAGAAGCCAGGCTGGCCATCAGTAGGCAGGGCCAAGAACCCTCAATTCATGGAGATTTACCATTTGTACACCGTCCTAGTGAGAAGTGCAAACATATGCACACACATACCAGTGTCAGCAGCAGAGCTATCTGAGCCTTGATACACACCCACATAGACATACACAGGCACAGTTTTTACCCAGTTGGACACACGCACATGTGTGCACCCATACACACAATCACAGTGGTTATCGGCAAGAGCAGTCAGCTCATTACACAGGTATGTTTAGCAAACATTTTCAGAGCACCTGAAGTCCTTTTTGGCTGGCTAGAGCTACTTATCGGGAAGAGCTCAGCACAGCACCAAGTAGCATTGAAGGAAAGAAACTGGTGAATAAAATCCCTAACTACAGCAGCTGAGCTGCAGTGCCACCTATTGGCAGGAGAAGGTTTTGCATTTTGCTTTCCAGGGACACTGCCAACCACGAATGCCATTGGTTCTTCTCTGTCTTCCTCCAGAGTGAGGTGAGAGGCGGGGATCCTCAGAGTTGCACAGCAGTATCAGAGAATGAGAACGAAGGCCTTGGCATGGCTCCTGGAGAGCAGTACCCCCACCAACAGAGATGACATGAGGTTTCATCTTTCATGCTACCTCTGGCAGTGACTGCCTGGAGGGCTGGGTTGAGAAGATTCTGAGGCCAAATCTGGGCTTAGCTGAGTGGACTATCATGATGGAATGGTGACAGCAGCCATGGCTATAGGTGGGACGGCTTGCACACTGCCACTCCTGTGCTGGATCCCTTCTGGCCCACAGTTCTGTGGGGAGGAGGCTATGTCTGTTGCCCACACTCTCATAGCATAAGAAAACTGCCCCTCCACCTTTTCCTGGAGTTTGATCTTTCCACTTGGCATGTCACTTCTGAGCCAGCCAAAGCCCTCCTGGGACCCTCTCCGTGAAGAACTTGACTTGTAAGAGCTGAGCTGCTCAAGTCAATACTGGGCACTTCGCTTTACTCCGAGCTTGTATTTGACATCCATCTCCTAGCAGCGCTCCTCAGAGCCCAAGAGGCCACAGGACACTCTGAGACGATGCCGACTCCAGTACTGAGAACATGTCACCTTGAGGACACTTTGAGAAGATGCTGGACAGCCAGTGCAGTCCATCCCTCTCTGAGGGCCCTGCTCCCTCCTCCAATGGGAGGCACACTCAATTCAACTCAAGTAAAATCCATGCATCAACTAAGTTGCAAATTACAGTGGGCCATGGGTCCTTTGAAAATGATATGATCTTAAATCTAAAATCTTCAAATGTCAAGCAAGGGTCAGATGGGCATAGAGCTCCCATATCCATCCCTCTTGGCAGGGAGTCAACCTCTGTCCTCACATGCTTAGGTGGATGTGACCTGGTCCATCCCACTGACGGATGGGCTGGGGCGGGGGACACTTGCCTTAGACTGGGGGAGAGGGGCAGAAATTTTTTTCTGTAAAGAGCCAGCTAATAAATAGGTTTGACTTTGCAATCTCCACTGCAACCATTCATCTCTGCTGTTGGAGCACAAAAGCAGCCCTCCATGTGTATATACTAGAGGATGTGCTGTGTTAAAAACAACGGAAGTCCCTTGATAAGGGCAGGCAGCAGGGCCAAAGGGCCCTTCATTTATCGAACTGCATTAGCTCAAATGAGGGGTCTTCAAACTAGGTTCCACCAAATTTGGGGTTGTTTGGAAGTGCTTCAGAGGGTCTGCAAATATTTGGTTCTAACTTATTATTGGGTTTTTTAACGCTGCTTAGAAAGTTATAACCAAAATGCACCCACTCAAATGTATTCTGGTGTTTCAACATGCAGGAAATCAGCAGGTCTGCTGGCTGTCAGGAGAGCCCCTCTGGTGGAGACCTCAGCATGGAACTTCTCTTACCACTGCTATGCAGGTGTAAGAGCAGACTGGAAAATGGTGGAGTGCCTGGTCCCAGCGCTGGACAGACATGACTTGGAGTCCTAGTGCTGTAACTTACTAGCTAAGTGGCTTCGGGCAAGTTACTTTAGCTCCTAAAGAAACATGGCCAGGATACCCCCAAACAGAGTGGACACTGGCCATGGTGCTGGTGCAGCCTTTGTGAGGACACATCACAGGAAGATGGAGTATTCACAGTGGAGGGTCCAGGGCCACTGGGGTCACCAAGGGACACTCAGAGGACTCAGGTACCAACTGGTATGGAGGTCTTTCAATATTCTGATAAGCCGTTTGGTTGTACAGGTGCACACCCATTGAATATCACCAAAACGTTGAATCCATCTTGCTAGTTTCTAATTTTTTCCTTCTGGCATATTCTGTCACATTCCCACTACTCTGATTGGGCTCTCCCTTAGGGGAGGAGCTATTTCGTGATGATCTTAGCAGTCTCGGTGCTTAAAAACAGGGCTTCTGTTTTTCTGCTAAGTAGCAGCTCCACGGGGTCTTGGACTTTATCCGCAAGTACTTCCTGGGACCAGTGTTCTGCAGGACTTGGGGAAGTGGTGCTTTCAGCTAAAAGGATCCAGTGTTCTCAAAGTGGCCCCTCTGCCCCAGTGCTGCAGTCTGAGGTCAGCTGTGGGCTTTGGTGTTCATCTGGCTTTTTAATTTCCTGGTGACACTCCTCGGCCTTGGGCCCTTCCTCAGCACTGGAGACCATCAGAGGGCTTGTCTGGCTGCACTGAAGCCTGCCCCCAGGGCTTCTGCCTTTTATTCCAGCTTCTGAAAAGTACTTTTCTGAACTAGAGATGCTTATCTGTGGTTGCAGTAATAGAATTTGGACCTTTAGTGTCCCTCCATCGCCCAGGGCATTCTATATCCATTAATGGTGGCTCCAGCCAGGTCCACAGCTTTAATGCACCTTATCTTTCTGCTCCCAGCATCATATTTACCTGCTTCCTGAGAGATCTGAAAGGGTCTGTAGTGTTCATCACTGGGCCCTGGGGGAGGGACTTCATGGGTCCCAGAGTCTCTGGAGTTTATTTTAATCAGGTGACATCTGGTGCCGTCTTCACAGTGCATGGGTCCACCCTGGTCAGGTAGCCAGTGACATCAAGCTACATTCCCCAGACCTCTTGATTATTATCTTTATTTTTTTTTCAAATAGGGTCTCACTATGTTGCTGAGGCTGCCTCAAACCTGAGATCCTCCTGTCTCAGCTTCCCAAGTACTGCAATTACAGGCACGCATCGCCATACCTGGTGCCCCATACCATGTTATGAGCCTGGGCTGTGCCCAGCCGGAGGCTCTTCCAAGGGTAGAACTGTGACAGTGGCAGGGAGGGCAGAGAGCTTTTGTGTGGTCCAGCCAAGATGGAGGTGCCCCTGAGGCTGAGTGCCTTCTCTCCCCTCCTTTCAGTTTCTTGTGGCTGTTCTTAGGTTGCACAGTATCTCTGGCCAGGAGCTTCATACCAGACCTTCTGCCCCAAGGCCTCCTCTGCTGGCAGAGGGTCCTGGCTTTGCAATGGAAGTGACCTCGTGCAAAAGCACCTTCACCACATGCCCTTCTGGTGCAGTAATGCCAGTGGTCCTAAGGCAGTCGTGGAGGGGGTCTGCCTTGGCTACGCACAGCCTTGCCCTTCCTCCCTGGGAACAGTGTCTCGTGGGCCTCCAACACTGAGAGCACAAGCCCAGCCCAGTGCTTCTCTTCTGGCCCAAGCTGGTGTTCATTTCTAGAAGCAGCTGGGCCTTCTCTGTCCTCCTTTCTGGATTAAGCAACAATTTGTACCACACTGCCAGGAACTGGTGCCTATTCAGACCCTGGGCTGAGTGCTCAGAAGGACAGAGGCTGGGCTGGCTCCCCAGGTTGCTCTTCACCCTCACACTTGTAGGCTCCTGGCCCCGCTGATGACGCCTCCGGTTTCCTTTGCAAGGTGCTCACTCATAGCTGGGATCCTCTGGGAGCCGGGCAATCAGGGCACACACAGATATCTGCTCTTCCCTTCTTGGTCTTCTTGGGAGCCTGGCAATCTGCTCTTCTCCCCTCCCTCCCAGAGAGCAAGGGCTGCTCAGCAAAAGGGGAGGCTGACCCCTCAAGTACCCTGGAAGTGGTGAAGAAGGGGCTGCAGGGGCTCCCGAAAGGGTGGAGGAGTCACTGATGCATTCCGGGGCGGGGCCGGGGTCATTGCATCCCAGATCCCTTGCACAGCATCCCAGTGATGGAGAGTTCATTACCTCTAGCGCAGCTCTGACTGGCCTTCCCTTCGGTATCCACAGTGGCAGATACTGCTAGTGCACATTTGGCTCCTTCCTCTCTAAACCATCCCTGCCTTGGTGCCTGTGGTCTCGGCTTAGACTTCTCACTTACCCTCCGGCTCAGCCCGGACAACCACTCACTCCAGACACAGCACTTTCTCTGAGCTGCCTAGCAGCATAGTAGGATGCAGTCACTGGAGGACCCAGGGCTGGGGTGTGGGGGTTGGCAGGCACAACTGAACTTTGGCTGAAAGCTGCAACAAAAGAAACCCTGGCCAGCGGCCACAGAAGTTCCTTCCCAGGGAAAGCCTGCAGTGCCCCCTGCTGGCCAGAGATTTGCATGCAGGTTAAATAACTGCGGGCCTTATTCCTTTCCACAAACCTTCCACCTGGTAGCTGACCCCAGAGGGCTCAGGTTAGAGAATCACAGGGAGCAGATAGGTCATCTTCGCCCAGTGGTTCCCAAACATGGAAAGATGTAGATAGGGCAGCTGTGAAACACTCTGCATTTTGCCCTTTGACAAAGGCCTCTGGGCTGAGGGGCATGTGGGGCTGAAATCCAGCCTGCATCCTGCTAACCAAGCTGTGTAACCCTGCACCAGTGTGGGTCAGGCCAGAGGAAGGTCTGTCTTTGCATAATTCACCCAGAGAGAGTGTCCTTTTAGAATGTGTGCACAGCCATGCATCCCAGCAGCCCTGGCACAGAAACCTTCCTCCAAAGGCCATCTCATAAAACCAAGCTTCTCTCTCTAAAGGAGAGTTTGCAAACCACCTAAAAGATGGGGAAACTGAGACCCTTGAAGGGGAAGGACTTAAGGTCATGCAGGTCATGACAGGGCAGATGTAGTTCTTCGCACTACACTGAGCTAGTTTTTGTCCTAAGCCCCTTGAGGCATACTGGCTTCGCTGACCCTCCCACCCTCAGTCTCACCAATTTCACCCTGAATTCCAGCTACTCCACACGGTCCTACTGTCCTGGCCAGGATCATGGCACAGCGTTTGCCCCAAAGGAGGCAGAGTGAGGATGGCGGCCCAGTCTGCATAATTCCCTACAAGCACCTCACCCAGATGGAGGAGGGCGGACATGCAGAAGGGCAGAAGGGCATCGAGGAACAGAAGGATTCACCAGACAAGGTGTCGAAGGACCACAGGCTCAGCTACTGTGCAGACGGGGCCTGCTTTGCAGGTGCAGCCCGCCGGGGCGTCTGTGCCACTCCGTAAGGCACATGGGCAGCCACGGTGCCCATCTCCTGAGCCCCGGCCACATGGAACATCTGGTCGTCAAAGAAGATGTGTGGGCGGATCTTCTCGAGGAGGGGACCCTTGGGCGCTCCGGCTAGAAACAAGGCCTCGTCTGTTTCCAGGCCCCAGCTGCGAAGGGTCTTGAGAGCTCGGGCCCCAGAACTGGCTGCGCTGCGTGCTGTCACCAAGTAGGTGCGAATTGGGCACTCCAGCCGCAGGCCCTTGGAGTAGAACTTCTTCTGCAGCCTCCCCAGTGCCTCCAGAAAGCCCTTTAGGGGGCCCTGTGAAAGGACAAGGGAACACTGTGAGCTCACCTCCCGAAGGCACCAGTGTCCTGATGTTTGGGGTGGGAAAGCGTCTCGGGATCCCTAGATCCCTAGGTTAGCTCTGCTGTGCTGGCCTGGGACCCTGTGTGCAGCAGTGGGGCTGGAGGTCCCTACAGTCTAGGGTCTGTCTTACAGTGACTGGGCCTGCGTCAGAATAACTGTACCAGGACAACGGTTACTATGCATACCCATCCACGCCCCCACTGCCGGTGTCTGCCTTACAGCTCTCTAGGTGTGTGTGTGTGTGTGTGTGTGTGTGTGTGTGGCCTTCTGTGCCCATCAGCAGATATTTTAAGATATTAAAACTATGACATAGGTGCCTTCCAATTGGAATGGACTCCAGCTGTAAACATCTGGGACAGATAGGCTGATGTGTAGCTGCTGAATATGAACCTGCCCATGGGCATCCAGGTGGCTGAGGATGTTGGGCTCAAGCTCTCTAGAGTCAAGGAAAGGATTTAATTCTCTACAGTGCTAGAACAATGAAGCTTAACCCATTACGTCCCAAGGTGGTGTGTGTGTGTGTGTGTGTGTGTGTGTGTGTGTGTGTTACTGGGGATGGAACCCGGGCCATTCTACCTCTAAGCTACACTCCCAGCCCTATGTTATTCTTTTATTTGGAAACAGGGTCTCACTAAGTTGCTGAGGCTGGCTGTGAACTTGTGATTCTCCTGTCTCCGTCTCCTAAGTACTGGGATTACAAACCTGCACCATCACTCCCAGCTAAGTTTTTAATTCTTTTTTTTTTTTTTTTTTTGCAGAACTAGGGATTGAACTCAGGGGCATTCTACCTCCGAGCTATACCCCCAGCCCTATTTTTTATTCTTTATTTTGAAACAGGGTCTCACTAAGTTGTGGAGTGCCTCACTAGGAAGTGAGGCTGGCGTGAACCCAGATCCTCCAGTCTCAGTCTCCCGAATGCTGGGATTACAAGCATGCGCCACCATGCTCGGCTAAGTTTTTAATTCTTTATAGAACCATGGGACATAATGGGTTAACAAGGAAAGGTGGGTAAAGAACTAGATGAAGAAGAAGACCGATTATTGCTGCAGTAGCTGGAAACAAGGTGGACGTCTAGGCTTGGAGACCCCTCACTTGCTGGGTGGCCTGGAGCAAGCAGTGCTCCCCTGGGCCTAAAGCTAAAACTGGTGCTCCTAGGAGGGCTGGAGGACACCACAGCTCCAACCCCAAGGGATTTCCACCAAGCTCTGCGGCACATTCTGCTGTCAGAGAGCCACGAGCAAAGGTCCCTGAGCCCCCTGCCCAAGGCATGGCAGGAGGTGGCCTCTGCCCCACCCCCAGCTGGGTCTCCCTGCCCCAGTGGGGGTGCTATCCTGCTCTTCCTGTCCTCCAGGGAGGGAAGCAGGAGCTTCTTCAGATAAGGGCGCTTACTCAGAGGGGTAAGGGATCTTCCAGAGGAAGGGAGGGTTCCAGAGCAAGGAGGTGGCTTCAGAGAGAGGAGGTGTGGTCTTCAGAGAGGGGTGGGGACTTCAGGAGGGGTGGGGCTTCAGAGAAGAGCTGAGACCTCAGGAGGGGGCTGGGCTTCAGGGAAGGGTGGAGACCTCAGAAAGGGGACTGGAGCTGCGAGGAGGGAGAAGGGCCTCCAGAGAGGGCGGAGACAGACAAAGGAGGCTTCAAGAGGGGTGGGGATTCAAGAGGAGGCGTGCTGGCTCATGGAGGGGAGCCTGCGGTCAAGTGAGAGGAGTGAGGGCTTGAGCTTGGTGAGGGGACTTGGCTGGAATCTGGACCTGGCTGAGCCCTGCGTTTGGTTCTGGCTGGGGGTTCAGGCCCGGGGCATTCTGGGGAGCCACCGTGTTCCTCCCAGGGGTGCCGGGGCTATGTGGAGCACCTGGGCCAGAGGTTTGTTCTCATGGGTCTTCTCATGCTCGAAGAATCTGTCCAGCCCGTGGGCCTTGACGATGCGCTCGGACTCGTCCGAGAAGAGCACAGCATCCCCGTCGAAGGCCACGCGCAGCTGGCTCTGGGACACAGCCACGTCTCTGCTGGGGCTGAAGATGGTGGCCGCTGCGATTCCTGGCAAAGAGAGGCAAGCATTGTCTGCCTCCAGGCCAGGCAGTTGGGTGCCCCTGCCTGGGCACAGGACAGGACTATCCTGACCCCATCTGCTCCCCCAGGACTCAAGGCAAGGCTAAAATATTTAAAAACCAGTAGCGCAGACACTGGCCACAGGAACAGACCACAGCCGTAGCTTTGAAATAGGGCTCTGAGGGACCTCATCTATGTGGGCAGGAGGTGGGAGTGTAGGATAGGCAGGGCCTTGTTTTCAGAGTTGTTTGGATAGGAAACATCCCCTTAAAAGCCGGTGTGTTACTGGGCATGGTGGTGCACATCTATAATCCTAGTACTTTTGTGTGTGTGTGTGTGGTACTAGGGATTGAACTTAGGGGCATTCTACCTCCAAGCTACCCTCCTAGCCCTATTTTTATTCTTTATTTTGAAATAGGGTCTCACTAAGTTGCAGAGGGCCTCACTAAGTAGCTGAGGCTGACCGAGTATCAAGTACTGGGATTACAAGCATGTGCCACCACGCTGGGCTTAATCCTCGTACTTGAGAGGCTGAGACAGGAGGATCAGGAGTTTGAGGCCAGCCTTAGCAACTTAGCCAGACCCTCGGCAACTTAGTGAGACGCTGTTTCAAAATAAATAAAAAAGGATTGGGGTACAGCTTGGAGGTAGAATGCCCCCGGGTTCAGTCCCCAGTACCAAAACCAAAGCTCATGTGTTGGACCCTGGTGCAGCAACGTGCAGAGTCGGGGCCTTCCAGAGGCAATTGGATCACGGAGGGCTGGGACCCCATCCATGGATCCATGCATTGACGGTTTCATAGCTTAAAGGGCTATTGGGAGGTGAAACTTTAGGAGGTAAGGCCTAGTGGGTCACTGGGAGCAAGCCAGTGACGGTATCTTGTCCCCAGCCCC